>JAHPZR010021133.1:20000-34484 GCA_019787425.1 Platygyra sinensis | reverse complement strand
AAGAGTTAAAAACGGTCCCCCACTCAATCTTAATTTGCTCCCCAAATAACTTTTTTCGGTGGCTTCTGGTATCTATTGATAAACATTTTCAGATGCTGGGTAGGCTTTTCTTTCACACACTCTACTTTGGAATGAAACAACTTGGAACCATCTGACATAGAATGATCTGACCGTAATTTATCTATTGATATCTTAAACAGGCCTTTGCTTTTTTTCTTTTGTCACATTTCTTTGGTTGTATATTGATTTAGTATTATACCACACAAGTGAATAGTACTTTTCGCGTGCGCTGTTTGGCTAGCTTGGGGTGATTAGCCAAGTACTATTCACCTCCGAGCAGCCGAAGAAAAACAAAATGGCTTTTGTCAGTATGCTGTCACAAATAAAGTTACTCTTTGGGCAGCTAGTTATTCAGCCTGTGTGGTATATACTAAAACAATTATTCACCTCAGTGTCTGTGAAAGTGGTGGATAATTGTTTAATTTTTGCAGATGAAATTTTTCCTTCATCGAGATTGTTACAGAGTATTCTGTTGCTGGTTTCGAGTACTGTACATGAAGACAGTCTTTGGTATTAGTGTAAATTATGTAACCCCTAAAAATGCAAAAAGGCTAATATTTAGTTTGATCATTGTAAGAAGAGGTTCCAAAACATAACACATCGGGAGAATATTTTGTTACAAATTCTAGTGTGGTTTCACAACATGAACTCTGAGTTTGCAGTATACAGAGTAAGTCAGTAAAAGTTAACATTTCTACACACTCATGCACCATACAATGTTCATCACCAGTAACTTGTTGTAATAGGATGACAATTTATTAACTACTTAAAAGTAGTTACTAGTGATGTTCATTGAACCATGAGTGTGTAGAAATGTTAACTTTTTTAGTGAATCCATATAATATTAGCAGCATTATACCTATTATATACATATTGTGCCTTTCTATTTTACTCAGAACAACCTGAGGTATAGAACATTCTACATTGTACAAATAATGATAATTGATAGTAATGAGTTGAGATGTAATGAGACAAGATGATTCAACAATATGAGAACAGCAGGTAATTAAAAGTTAACGCACTGTTCACTGACAATGAACAAGAAATTTCAATACCGCATGAGGCTTTGCCAAGTGCGGTATTGACAATTTTGAGTTCAGTGATAGTGAACGAGTAGAGGTAAATCCCAATCCTTCAGCAGCAATGAGTGCGTTAACATTTTTATTATTCAAATTGAATACACTCCACTAAGCTGGCAGAACTGTTGACAACATGGCAGAACACCTCAACTAGCTTCAATGAAAAATTTTAAATTTGCAACCTTACCTTTCAAAACAGATATTCCCCAAACAGTTCCTTTCATGGAGTTTTTAGGAATTGCATCATCAATTAAAAGAATCAATGCCTGCATCGGACAAATTGTCAAATTTTGAGTTAGCCGAAGTCATAGTGTAATGACAGTGGAGTGGTGAATATACACCACAGCTATTGCACCACAATAATGACGTCACTGAGGTTGTTTTGTTACAACCCAGTATCACATGGTACAAATCAGCCTATCAGAAAATCGGAATTCATATAGTGTATGAAAGTTGAATAATGAAAATGTATAAACCAAAGACTAATCTACGACTGTCATAACTATAAATTTTGACTCAATGTTAAGACTTATCCATCATCTGCAATGATCAGTGACTAATTGAGGGATTACCCATTCTTTACCCACTGATTACTCCTAAGGACAATAACAGTTAGTGTAATGTTACATTTTTAAATTTTCCTGTCAAGTAAACATGATACCAGTTCTGAAGTACAGTGAAGACTGTTGCCTTCATCCCCTTTAATGGCTCTTTATATTATTAGCAAACTAGTTATGTTTATATTTAATAGTCATCTGTTCCGTCAGAGTGAAACACTGATTTTTCATCTTTCAGGATTCGTCCCAGTCTGATTGGGAAGATGCTTCAGAAAGCAATGATAGTGATGAGGTATTTACATAATTTTGTATATTGCTCTTTAAAGTGCAACTAACTAACCCCCCTTTTCTTAGATTAATAACATCTACTAGTTGTCCCTACTAGTTGATAAAATCCCCGCGATTCTACAGGAGTTTAAAGTTGTTATTTAATGCCTCATGACCAAGCATAGTGGGATCTGGGTCGGGCTTCTTGTGACTTCATCGAAGGACAAGGGTCAAAACACTGAAGAGACGTTTGACTGGGTTTTGAGCGCTGTGAAAACACCTTTGGGGTATTTGTGCTTCATATTTTATCAAAAATGTACAAGACTTTTACACGAAAGAACTGTATCATCTAGGGATTCAATTCGGCCTCTAATTACGATTAGCATGGCTACAATGTCAGGCCTTGATTGACTAGCGACTCAATGGCCAATGTGATCAAAAATCGAGTTTTGGCAAGCAGATTTTAAGAACAGGTCGACAGTGGACTCATCTTTTGAAGAAAATGACATTATTTGTGGATAAAAGATATGATTTATTTGAATAGATATAATGAAACAAACTCACGATTCTTCGATCACCAACTGGATCGCTACATTGGATTATTTTACACTGAAGTAAAAGATTCTCTCACTTTGGAAAACTTCGAAATAAAATCACCCAATAATGCATTGTTTATATTGCTCAATATGTTTTAATGCCTTCAAATCAAGCCTGCATTTAACTTGAAACCACCGATGCACTGTGTTATTCGTACATGTAAGTAGTTCTTTTGAGATTTTAGGTTTTGATTTTGTTGTACATATCTATCTTCTCTACAGGAAAGTGAGGTTGTTCACTTTCTTTCAAAGTTGAGAGAGTCTGCAAAGATTAAAGAAATCTTGGAGGTAGATGGCAACATCTCAGCTTCAAGGATTGTGGGAGATTGTGAAGCAATGGTTGCAGCAACCCACCAAATTGGTATTTCCAGGCCTGCATCTATTGCTCATATCCCACTGATCAATTCCCTGAGGGAAGTGTCATCCCACATGTCGGCCTTTCAATCATCTCCTGTAGCTCTTGAGGGGTCATCTTGCAGCTCGGCAATGAATGCAGCCAGGCAAATTGCTTACTGGTCCCTTTTCATTTCTATGATGGATTCAAGCAATCCGGCAAGTACTTTTGCTACTACATCAGTTACTTGCACTTCTTCAGCATCATCAGTGCCATCCAGTCAGCCTTCTTCTCTCTCAACTCTTTCGTTACCACC
Organism: Platygyra sinensis; assembly: GCA_019787425.1. Classification (NCBI taxonomy): domain Eukaryota; kingdom Metazoa; phylum Cnidaria; class Anthozoa; order Scleractinia; family Merulinidae; genus Platygyra; species Platygyra sinensis. The sequence goes on along the minus strand of JAHPZR010021133.1, from coordinate 31,275 downwards.
ACATGTGACAACTCTATCATTGCAACAAGCACTTTCTCCATCATCCTTATTTGGCCAATCTCCTACAAGTTTGGGTGTTATTCCTCAGCCAGCTACTTTATCAGTTACTCACCCCTCTACATCAACATCAGTGACATCCACTCAGCCTATCCTTTTGTCATCCTGGTCATTACCACCATATGTGACAACTCCATCATCACAACAGGCACTTTCTCCATCATCCTTATTTGGCCAAAATTCTACAAGTTCCGTTGTTATTCCTCAGCTGGCTGCCCCCCTCAGCCAGCTACTTCATTAGTTACTCAGCCCTCTACATCAACATCAGTGTCATCCAGTCAGCCTATTCCTTTGTCATCCAAGTCACTACCACCATATGTGACAACTTGATCATCACAACAGGCCCTTTCTCTTTCATCCTTATTTGGCCAAAATTGTACTAGTTCAGAAGTTATTTCTCAGCCAGCCACCTTAGGTTACCAATCATCTTGTCAGGTTCACCCTACTTCTGCTATGAGTCCATCCTCAATTTCATCCCTACCATCTACATCGCTTACAGTTTCAGCATTTCCACCTCACCTTTCTGTCCCATCAGTAAATGCAAGAATATTGTCATCACATCTTCCTCCAGGTTCAGCAGTTTTTCCTCGATCTCCTGCAGCATCTTGCCATGAAATACTTTCATCTGGTCAAACTATGCATGCTCCTTCTGTGTCTTCACTTTTTCAGAGTTCAGAGCTTCCTCCAGTCTCCTCTACCTTATCCTTGTCATTGCCTCAGTTTCTTTCCACATCTTCACGCACAGTATCTTCTTCAGTCAGTCAGTCTGGTTCTTCATTGCCATGCACAGGGTCTTTGTTAACTGCCCAGCATCCTTCAGCACCATCATTTCTGCAGCTTTCATCTCCTTCACCTGGTGTACAGGTACTCCCTCAGCATTACCCTGCTCCAGTTATTCAACAGTTTCCACCAGGCAACAGCAACACATGTTCTGTAATGTTGCCTTTGTTTGGGGGTGCACCATCTTCCAACCAACCATCCTGTGTTTCTGCTTCATCGCACACTCTGGTAATAGTGAAGAATAGTTCCCAAAATATACTGTCGGCCGACTGTCGGCCGACAGTTGGCCGACAGTCGGCGACTGTCGGCCAACAGTCGGCCGACAGACGGCCGACAGATGGCCAACAGTTTGCGTTATGTTTGAGGCCAAAGTGTTGGCCGACTGTTGGCCGACAGTCGGTGACCTGTTGGCAACCTGTCGGTAATGTGTCGGTAACCTGTCGGTGGGGCAAACAAAAATGATCGTAAACATTTACTTGTCTTTTGCTTCTAAACTACATAAAAAGAGTTTAAGTCATTTCATAACGATACCTTGCTCAGCACTTTCGATACTAGTATGGCTTTTGTCCACTGTTTTAGCGTTGACTAGCGATACTTGTCCAAATTGGTTCCTACTCATTTATCCGCCATTTTGAAAAGTTTTTCTGGTTCGGACATACATGAAGTACTGTTAACTATAGTTTTGCAATGCATTATAGGGCGATCGGAAAATTACTTTTAGCTTTGCGTATTTGTTGCCCCAAAATGGTTAAATCCGAAGTCTATTTTGTGTAAAAACAAAGATATGAGAAATGGGTACTAAATTTACCACTACATTTTGGTATGTGCAGTCAGGAGATGGAGTAAAAAAGCCTATTTTCAGTTCAAAGAGGATCAAGGAGATAGGTAGGAATGTTACTGGATCCGGTACGATCGACAGATTTCTATTTTCTTTTTTCAACCGGAAAAGTTTTTGACTCTATTTATTTTTACTCTTTTTTCAGTCGATTTGTGCTCTACTTAACAGTGTCGGCCGACTGTCGGTAGTGTGTCGGTAATGTGTCGGTAACCTGTTGGCCGACAGTTGGCCGACAGGTTACCGACAGCCGAATATGGGAGCTATTGTTCACTATTGCCCAATACCTGTTAGTCATGGTTCTGTTTTATCAACACAGGGTAATCCATCAAGTTTGGTGATTGATCCTGACACTTTCGGTGTGTATGCAAAGTATGGTCTTCCCGGTCAATCATGTGTAGACTGGCTAAACTCTTTGCATATACATAGTAATATTGAAAGTTTAGCACAGGTGAAAGAGATTTGGGAGCTTGGCAGCCCCGGATGTCAACCATTAAAAGATTGGACTGCACTCATGAGGAACTATAAGTCATCTAAAGGAGAGAACACTTCAATTTACAGTCCGCGTAAATATATTTACAATTTCTTCAAGCAGCATGGGTTTGATGTCAACAGTGTCTTTGTTCAGTACAATGAAGTAAAACCTGGCAAATTGTACAAACAGATTTTATTCTCGAGGCCGTTTCTAGAGCAGTTTTCAATTGAGTGTAATAACCCAAAACCGAACCAATTACTTAACAATTAGACCACTCAAGCAATCCCAAATCAAAGAATAACAGAAACCACAACAAAATCATTGCCTGATTACTCAATTTAAAACTGCTCTGTTTAAGTTTTAAGCATTCCTACAAGTACCTGATACTAATGTAGCAAAGTCAATCCACAGATCTAATGAATCATCGAATACATGTTGTATTGAGCACAACCTCTAATTATGGCTTTGCATAACTGAAGCTGTTGTTATTGTAAAGAATCACGATATTAACAAATAAGCCTTTATCACTGCTTGGTAATAATTAGATGGCAGCAATTTCTATGTTATTATCTCTATTGTATCTGTGTCTTTCCCCTGCCATTCTCTATGCAAGATCATCAAAAGCTAACAAAATGCAATGTTATGACCTATATGGACATGTATGTCAAAACTTGTTGAAGCCAATAATATAATTTAGTGAGGGAGCAGTAGGATTTACATCAAACTGGTTAACACTGCGAAATACTGTGTCTCAATTACTATTTGTATTTGCAGTTTGCTTTGAGCAACATTTCCATTTGAATTTGTTTCAAGTATAATCATATCTAAGATACATAGACTTCTGCAGTGATGAATTGAAATCCTACTACCATTAATCACTATATAATCTTTTTCATTGAAAAATTTAGGGATTACTTATATTTTCATGTATACCTTCTAAAGCCTTGCCCTTTTGTCACCTTCTGCAAAAAATGGAATCCCCAATGATCTGAAAACGTGGAATCCACAAAGAAATAAGTTCGAAAACTTGCTTAAAGGGGCTAGGTCATGCTATTTTGGGCAATTTCAGCACTGATCAAATGGTCACAGAATTACCTAAAATATGAAAATAACGGTTCAAGACTATAGAAGAACTCAAACAAAATACAGTAAAGCCAAGAAGGGGCATGGATGGACAAAACTGGAGAGGATTGAGATGGATTGCATTTGGTTAAATTTGAAAAACGTCAGCCCACCATTTTTTCAAAGTTATGTCAGTTTGTATCAAAATGTCATTTAGACAGCGGGAAAATCATTCTCAGTTATGTGGCCTTGATTTTGCACATGAAAGACTCTTGCTCTGCCAATTTGACGTTTAGAGCTCATAATTGACAAAATTAAACAAAATTACCTAAAATAGCGTGGCATAGCCCCTTTAGGAATATGAAGATACTTAATATCTAAGTTACTTTAGATTTGATTGAAAACGAATGAGCAATTTTCAATCTGTGATTTGACCATAAGTTTTTTAGTTGTCTGCTTGGTGACCTGGTCTTTCAATGGCAGCGAGGCTGGAGGTGACCTTGCTTTGCCAGACCTCTCCAATTGTTTTCATGTAAATGTACTCAGTTAGCATCATGGCAACTTGATTTACACATCAAAACCAGTTAAGGCTGTGTCAAAAAGAGGTCACTGCATCCTCATTGCCATTAACAGGGCATGACAACTGTATATACTGTAAAATGGTCTATTGTTACTGTTTAGAAACAATGGGCGTAAGCGTAAAATTTCATTTTTACTATGAGTATTCTTATTATAATGAACGATTTGATACCCCCAGTTTTAAAATAAAGAACAGTTAAAACGTAAATACAAGGCTTGTCCTTTCCACTTCATTTTTCCATTCCCTTCCACCCCTTTCTACTCCTGCCTTTTCTTTTTCAGCAAGTGCTATCATTTTTTCCATGTCATTCACTTCATTTACATGTCTTATCACATGTTATTTAAGAAATAGAAAACATGTATCGTGTATCTATCGAGTTTTAGTATAAATCTACTAGCGTTCTATCACGAATGCCGTTTTCTGATTGGCTACGCTACTCACTATCTATTCTGTGATAGATAGTAAGTAGTGTAACTGAGTGTGCGCTTGTTAACAAAATGACAGCCGTTTCTTGGCGTTTTTGAAGAAGAGAATTTAGATTAAGTTTTGAACAACTAGTAGATTTATACTATATATGCGCGCGATAGAAATCTCTAGCTCATAATCTAATTGTTAAATAGAAACACAAGTGGAAATTTGAGAGAATGGCTGTTAGTTGCCCCTTGGGAATTTGATGTTCTTAAAACAAATATTTGTCCAAGAAGCGAAGCTGCGAGAGCAAATATGCTAGGGCATAAGAACATCAAATTTCTAAGGGGCAACTAACAGCCGAGAGTTCCTCGACAGAAACACACTATTGTTTTAATAGAAACAATTTTAAACCACTTAGCGCGCGTATTTGCTTTGGGTTATTTTCTAACAAGTATTATTTCAGCCGATCGCAAATACTAAAAGTTGATTTTCGAGGCTGATTTGGACTAACCAAGTATGGGTTGTGGGTGTTATTTTTCCATCTTCGTACATTACCATTTCCGAGGGGGTCTCAGTTGATAGAGTAGTTCAGAATGAAATTGTCGCCAGAAAGCTTATTTCTAAGAATTCGTACTGCTTTCTCTTTCGTCATTGTCTCCTCCTCCTCTGCCCCCTCCCTACCTCCCCATCTGATTCAACCTGATCGCCTTTCCATGAATGGTTTTTGAGTCATCATGCAACACCCAATTGACTACTATAAAGGATGTACTGCTTTTGTCACAAATTGCTAGCGGCAAGGCACACACGGGGTATACATTAAAAAGTCACAGGTCGAGTTAACACAAAATGCGTTCTTTAAAGTACCCCATAGTTTGCGCTAACGCAAATCTTGGCCTGATGTTAGTGAGAAAAAGCAGAGCGTGTTCATTGTGAGGCAAACCTCTCACTTAGTGCAACATTTCACCAGCATTGTAAAGCCAAGTTGAACAGTTTTAACCATGTTTTGCAGCATTGCAATCTGTGGTGTTTATTTAAAACTGCAGTTTGCAACATAGTAAAATGTGACTTTCATCAAAATGTCTTGTTTTGCATTATAAATCTGATCGCAAAATATGGTCATAGCGTATACGCCAGATTTTGCAATAGCTCAAAATACGGTGAACTCGTCAGAATTGCCATCTCTTTTGACCATTTGCGGACTTTGCGTCAACCAAAACTCGTGGTAAAAGTCACTTATGTTAGTTTCTGCATGCAATTTTGAAAATGTCATCCTCACATGGCATGGAGGATTCTCTCCAATGTCGTTTGCCGTATTCCTTCATCTATTATTTTCCTATATAAATTAGTTACAGGAAAATAATAGGGGTGATGGTTTCAGGTACCTGACTCGACCTTGAAGTTGAAATTTCCGGCAGCCAGTGTAATGATATCAAAAATGTTTTACATGTTCAGGTCACAAGCTAAAGTCACCATGCAAAGATTGGAATGAACATAGTTCGGGTAACTAATAGCAGACTAATGTGAAGCCTTTTTGAGCCAAGTGGCCCATCGGACCGGAGCTTATCCCGGTTTCTGTAGCATGAAGCTGCTAGGAGTATTTCTACTCCCCCTGGACGGGATGCTAGTCCATCGCAGGTCACTTCCCCACAGTTTGTTAGGTTTTCCCCTAGCAATTTGCAGGTACCCATTTATTCACCTGGGTGGAGAGAGGCACTGTGAGAGTTAAGTGTCTTGCCCAACACAACACAGCACAATGTCCCCGGCCAGGGCTCGAGCCCGGAGCACTCGCCCCGGAGTAGAGCGCACTAATCATGAGGCCACCGCGCCTCCCACAGCAGACTAATACATTGCAAAAAAAAAAAAAGTGTATTTCAAAACAATCAAAGTATTTTATCCTTGGACCATATATTGCGATGATTTCAAACTGCAATATCGCAATCTGTGGTTTTTATCCCTGGACCATATATTGCGATGATTTCAAACTGTGGCTCTTTGCATGCTCGCCATGTTTTGCATCAACTCAAACTGCGTTTGGAACCCTAGATTGCGCTATCTCAATCTGTGGTTTGTAAATTTAAAATTCCTGAATTGTTTTAGGGATTTTCAAAGGTTAAAATCTTCTTTAAAAACCGACGTTTCAAGCAGTTTTACTGGTCTTCTTCAGGTTGTTAAAAAGTTACCAATATGGCGGACCGTTCATTTAACTTGGTAAACACACATGACGTATCGTGATCATTACACGACGTGTAAATAATGTCAAAATGCGCGGGAATGCAGTTTCATCCCAGACCATATACTGGGATGGCCTCAATTTTTGTCTTACTGCATGTTAAACAGATTTGGCTTCTTTATATTACAAGCCTTTACAATTCAAGTAAGCAATAAACACCAATCACAAATTATACTGAATAATAAAGCAAATATTTATTGTACTCTGGCTATTTTCTTAAATTTAAAATTATAGAATATAACTTAAGAAAATAGGCCCTTTGCAGCTAGGGTGACGCGACCAAATTTTTCCAAGAAAATTTTCATATTATGGGCTATAACTTAAAGAATGCCAGAAATTGAAAGAGCGCATTGAAAATACCAAAATGGCCAAGTTTGAGCCCCCTGGAATGAAAGAGTAATTTATTATGACAGTTTGAATTTTCGGAAAATTTAAAAGTTTTGTATGGGAAATGTTGCTGGAGAGCAAATCTTCTTACTCCTTTAAAAATTCAGACTGTCATAAATTCTCATCTTTGAATGATGGGGACCTCAAATTTGGCCGTTTTGAAATTCTGCAAAATGTTTTTTCCATTTCTGGCATTTGTTTAGCTATATCCCATAATTTTATGAAAAGTAGGTCACGTAATGGCTTAGCTGCAAAGGGTCAACTAATTTTGCAGTACCGAGATTGACCCATGTCAGGTGAATTCTACACAATAAAAAAGCAAACAAAGTTTAATTAAGAATTTGAGCTATAGATATGCTCCCTCAAGTATTTTATAAAAATATTTTTTCCACTATACTCATTGTGTGCGATCACAATCAATATGATCTACAATTAACATTAACCTGGAAGGACCTACATGTAAAAAGGCCAGCATTTACAATACAGCTGCAAAGGTTCTTCTATAATATTGCAAACAATGACTACCTTCAGATGAACCATAAGGTTGTAAAATTATTCTTGAAATGCAGATAGACCTGAGTGGACAGTCCATGTCCAATAACATCAACAACAATAAATTTTTGTTTTTGTTTGTTTACCTTTGAAGAGGACACTGGTTTTCATAACAGCTTGCACATAATTTTCCCATGAGGTGAAGTTTTTTCATAATCACAGAGTTCTTGAATAAAATGAGCATGCAAATCCCTATTCAGGAATGCAAATGAATTGTTGCTTTGAACATCCTTCACAGAATATGTTTAAACTTTGCAAAAATTTGCATCTTATCATCATGCTGATTACAATGTGATAATAAATCAAAGTGCTCTGTGAGCAAACTCATAAAGTGAACAAATGAATTGAAATATTTCTTGGATTATGTTTAATATTATTTGGTTTAGGGAATATTGTGGCTAATTTTCATGTTTAGAGTACGAACAGTGGTTCAGTGTTCACTCATAACGTACCAAAGAAAAAAGGTAATAGTTGGATAAGAAGGCATTACAATTGAAACGATCATGCTTATCCATTTGACGAGGGTGGACGATGTCATGTTTTAAACATTTTTCATTTTTGTTTCTGGTTCACCAAGAAATAGTTGGCAGCAAATTTGGTTAAAAAGTGAACATTGGAAATATTGGAAAATCAAGGCAATACTGTCTGAATGAAAACATTAATCATTCTCTCTTTATGAAATGAGATAAACAGAACCTAGTTTTAAGTTTTGTTGCAAACTGGACTTGTCATCTTGTGCTTACAAGGATTGTACAAGGCCATGTTCAAGACATTTTTGATAGAAGTTTCCGATGTAAACATTCAGTGAAATGCAAAGTCTAGGCGATATTTTCATTCCAAGTTGCAACAAGCCGACGAGGAAACGAAGGTTATTTTCCTTTGTCCAGGGAAGTTAGAGAAAATTAAGCAAACGGAGAGGAAAAGACTTCCAACTCACGTAACCAATGTAGTATGCCAATAATGAAGAATATAGAATGAACAAGTTGCCTATAGTATCCAAAAGAAAGAGCTCAGTTCCAGGGTGCCATTTAAAGTTAATGTTTACATGCTGCGGCATGAACGCCTCCACTTAGACTTGCCAAAAGTAGACTTTTACTTTGATAAAATGAAATCGACTTGTTCCACTTGCTCGGATTCAAATTTAAAATCTGGGTTTGACGTAATGATTCACAGCCTACCCCTTATTCCCTGAAATTTTTTTGATATATTTCAGAGCCAGCGTAAGGAGAGTAATAAACCATATACCCAGTAATCACAACCATGTTTAAGATCAGATTTCAAGGCATTAATAATTATGCTGACTTTGGAGGACAAAACGACACTGAAAACAACAAAATTTCAATTCATTTACTATAGCGTGGATAGTTAACATTAGGGAAAATACTGGAAAATAAAAGCGAAAAGACATTTAAACAACAATATTTAGAGACAAAAAAATCCGAAAATTTCTTCGTCTGCGACAAATAGTACAGCGTAGTGAAAGAAAGATGAAAGTTGTAAATAAAAAAGACGACAAAAATAGCCAATTATTTTGTGATAAATCGTATTTCAACTGTGCTAAATTAGTACCCACTTAGTTCTTTTCTCAGGTGTTTTGTAGCAGCTGAAAAAAACTAGAAACTTGTACTTGAATGACGCGAATAAAGTAAACAAACACGGCCGCGGAGGTAGCTGTAAATTAAATATGCAGAAATCCACGATGCAAAAATACTGTTAACTTTAAATACCGAAATTTGCCAAAGAAAGGTAACCAAGTGAAAGAAATGCGACAGAAAGTTCAATAACAATAAATTTTCATTCAAGATGAGGCAGAAAAAACTATTTAAAAAGGAAAAAGGGTTCAAAATTTCGCAAACGTGCTTCGCTGCGTGATAGTGACAGCATATTTAAACTAATTCTTCACGTGCAGACTGAGCTTGAGTTTTTGCCGACGGCTTTTGCAGTCAATTTATCGGCCGTGGCTTTACTCGTGGTTCAAACGTTTGAATTAAACTTGGATGTAATACTGTACATTACCTTTTTGTTTTGTAAAGACCAGGAAACTGATTTAAATTCGCAGTCTGTATTCAAAACCCACTTGACAGAACACCGACTTGGCAAAACACACGGACTTTGTATTTACCTTCAAAAGCATCCTTAATTTCCGTGTCAGAGCTTTCTGGCCCCAAAACTACAGCTTTGACTCCTTTCCCATTCAGGCTAGACACCTGGTCTTTCTTCAAGGACATCAAGGGAAAAATAACAAGACAAACTGTGTCAACAACTTTTCTTTCACCATGTCGAAAAATGTCCAACAGAAACGGCCCATGATGGTGAATGTTAAACTCTCTCCAGATCCAGTCAGTGATCGCGACGATTAATGTATTCTTTAACTACTACGTTGATTCACTCCGATTTCTTCGAAATCAAGCTTCTTGAACAAAACATCTTGTTTAGGCTTAGCTGTGTTGTGTGTAGCTTGCGAAGAGTCCCGGTGCAAAACAAGCCATAAAGACCTTCCCTCAAAACAAACGTTGCGACTCTATTTGCCGACGAATGAACACATGTGACCTCTAGGCTTAAAAAAGGCACTCCCAAGTGTCCGAAAAATCCACAAACACCAAATATACTCACTGACAGTCGTTTGGTAAAGGACAAATTAGCCCCAGAAAATCCTCGTACAGACTCGAGCCCGCTGAGTTGTCTGGGGTCTTTAATATGGTTGATACTAATTAGGATGTTTATTTTCTCGTGGGTGTGCATGTAATGTTGACCTAGCTCAGTGGTACTGAACATCTCTGCCGTTCAAGTGTACCGCGATCGACTCCGGGTGTGGGCCGATACTTTTTAATTTCTTTTTTTTCTCCTTTATTTTTAGCGATACAAAATAAAATAGCTCTGTGTTTATATCATTTCACTCGCTAATATGCTTATTTACCATAAAACCGTACTTCAACGACTTCCTCAGTAAAATCCATACGAATTCAGCATCCAGTGAGAACTTGTGCTGCTCAACGATTTTATGATTTCGGTAGCCGAGTCTTCTTTAACTTTAATATATCTTTTAATTTAGACCTTTAAAACAGCTCATTTTAATTAAAGATAGACAGCAACTTAAAACTAAGCCGCGAGCGTACCTCATTTGCATAAAGTTTACAGCCCATCGAGTGACACATTTGCCCACAACTCACGATAACTCGTTTCGCGCATGCGCTTCACAAGTTAAAAAGGGGGTCACCAAACTCGTTTTAGATTTATAAGCGTTTAAAGCCAAAATAAGGGTGTTTTAGTTTGTCATAGTGCTGCTATGGTAACCTGCTATACAAAAAGGATGACCCCAACTTGTTTACCAATGAGTGGGAATTTGTATGATATCATTATTGTAGCATCACTTGTTAAGCAGTGGTAGTATTTATCCTTTAAAGTATAGCTGTTAGAAAAGCGCTGGAAACTGTTGCCAGCCACCTTAATAAGAGGCATTTTTGGAATAAATCGAGAGTGCATTGATTCCATACGAAAGCGAAAGCGGCGTGTTGACCGGTCAACCGTGCTGGGTAACCCGCTTAGGTGGGGTGAGTTTTCTCCATGGAAATGCTGAAGGTGGGGTAGGGTGATGTTTAGCTGGGCATTTATCCATTATAAAACAAAACCAATTGAAAGGCTGACCGGACGGCTAAAAATGTTAAATTCAATGCCCAATATTTCGGTTAGACAGGACTAGCCTTTCTCAGGGCTACACTAAGTTTGACTGTAAAGAAAGGTATCACCGAGAAAAGAAACAATCTGGAAGCATTTGGAAACCTCACCCCAGCGCCGCGGGGTTATAAATATTGCATGTGAAGGCTAGCTTTCTTTTACCACAGGTAGGTGTGGTATCTCACCTACCTGGGGTCCCACACCTCGATGTGAACAGGCCCTAAAAGACAA
>JAHPZR010021133.1:7500-12500 GCA_019787425.1 Platygyra sinensis | reverse complement strand
CAAAATGCTTGCGTAAAAGGTAGGACAATTCTTGATGCTGTGAGAACTATAGATGATATTTTAGAATACACAGAGAGGAAAAATATTAGCGGATTACTAGTAGCGGTAGATTTCCACAAAGCGTTTGATTCAATAAAGCGAAGCTTTATGGTTGAGGCGCTCTCAGCCTTTAATTTTGGTCCTTCCCTAATTCATTAGGCTCGATTTCCAGCCGTTTTGGGAGTCCGGTTGTTTGTCCTCCTCCCAACTATGGCTGGATCACTGGTCCATGGCGCTTGTCCGTGACGTCACATCCGGTTTTTATGTAAATAACCATGCGCGGAGGAAAAAATGGCGGAGTTTGTTGCTCCGCAAAAAATTAAACCTGTTCTATATGGGAATGTTTTGGATAGTTCAAGGAAAAGCGTAAAAAGAGACAGGGACTTATTTCAAAGCTACCAGAAACCGTAGTCAGCAAGCATCTTGTTAAGAAGGCTATCTTTACAACGATTGTCACGAATCACTGAGCAAAAAAATATTTGAGTTAGTCGAAATCGTCGATCCTGCGCCCAAAAGAACTGTCTACTGAAACCAGGAATCAAAAGCCAACGTTGCTTCATCAGCCTGCCTGTGTTGCAAGACATCCCTAGCAGACTAGAGGTTTTCCCTGCCAATTTACCATGCTGGTTCTACCACTATGTGTACAGGGACGTGTGTAGCATGACTGAATGTCACTTGTCCTATAGAATTTCCAAAGGAAAGAAGCTCCCGAGTTTAAAATGGAGGTAATGACTTTTTATTTTCTTGGCAACAAAAGATACCACATGCAGATTAAGGCTGCCAATTGCTATCCTGATTTTAGTGATCCGACAACAAAGTGAACAAAATTGTGTCATGCGCGGATACACGGGCGTAATAAAACTCGTATCCTAGCTTTATATGCTTTAGTTTTAGCCCTTCTTTTTAGAAATTATGGAAAATTGCTGTTACAAATTATCAACCTTCAAAAATCAAGTAGATTTACGAGTAAAAATCGCCCAAAATGACCTTGTTTTCCTGGCAAAATAGAATATTGAGGGATGCCCGTTTCCTCAGTGGTGCGCATCTGTAAAAAGTGCAAGTGTTTCGAGCGCAGTAACGCGGCCATATACAGAGATTTCAGGTGTCTGTTTTGAAATGTATCACTATTATAATCATCCTTACATAATTTACACAATTTCTAAGGCTTGCAAGGTTTTCCCAAATGCCTTAAATCTTCATCAAAATGCAAAAGTAAACCATCCTTATGGCATAATGTGGTGTGTACATTCCTAATTGTCAGAACAATACATCAACATGAAATCTGCAGTTCACAGGGACCTACAGGTGTGTTACTTCCTTCCGGGCCATTCTTATAGTGGTATGCTTCAATGTTTTTATGAAGGACCATAGTGGATTATAACTTTAACGGCTTGACTATAAACTCTCATTTCATATGCAATTGTCACCATCAAAATTCTTATGTTGCCATCTGATTTTGCTAAATGACTAAGAATGTTCTCCTGATTTAGGCTCTGTTCTTTGGGTTGATCTGAATAAGGATCAGTGATCCAAGATCTGCCTGGATCATGGTGCCTCAAAGACACCAATGAATCCATAACCAGAATGGATTCATCGGTTCCTTTGATACACCATGATCCAGACAGATCTTGGATCACTGATGCACCCTTTGTTTATCAATTCTGGCTTGAAAGACATTCCATTATGTATACCTTGGATCTCCCTGTATCATTTAAGACAACCTGTTTTACCTGACAGTAAAAAACAAATTCATAATTGGTAAAGAGATAGCAAAAAAGGGCAAAGGTGAGGTTTGCATCACCACAGACAACTTGAACTGATTTGCAATGTTCTTTCTATTGAGAATCTGATGAAGAATGACAAATCCTTACATCTCCAAGGCTTAATATTCTGTCTTTGGTTTTCTTAGTTGTTGTGTTACACACAACAAATAAAAGGGGACCTCTTTCAAGAGAATATATTTCACTTATTCTTGAAAAGCTATTTGTTGAATGCTTGCTCTCTCTTTTTTGGGCTGAAAAGCCCCTGTTCAAAAAAAATATTTTTGAATAGCCATTTAATGGTTTGATGTGTGTTTAAGAGAAATTACATAAAGCCATAAAGAATGCTGAAAGGCTTGAATGATCACGGGAAAAAAATAGTTGTCACAACTTAATAAACAGTGTTGAACTAAATTAAGATACTGTATAATACCATAACAGTATAGGATAGGTTTGATTGTATTGTTAAAGAAATTAAGGTCCAAACCTGAATTGTACATTTCTAAAATGTATTTGTCACTGCAATATCAAAAGACAATATAAACATTAAAATCAATGAGCCTTTATTTTCAACCAGCAGAAGGTATTACACAATTACTTTAAGTGTGAAACATTGTGACGGACGGTCAGAACTTGCTTCGATAAAACCCACATTTCATGTATTCAGTGTTTTCTTAACATCGATTTGGAATCAACTTCGACAAATATTACAAACAACCCACTCTAATTCTTACCAGTGTCGGATACAATGGGCTTCATTACTGGAACTCAGCCAAAGCCTGTTGAAGTTTTCCTGTAAGTTGCACTTGTAAATATGGATACATAGCCATCGGTTATAATTAAAGGGGCTAGGTCACGCTATTTTTAGTAACTGACGAGGAGGTCAAGTAAAGACGTATAAATAAAAAATTTATATCAACATTAGAACTGTCGAGTCTTGTATAACCTTTTCTCATTAGCAACACAATCGATGAATCGTAATCTTACTTACCTTTCTCTTCGTCGAAGCTCCAACGACAACAAATGAGCAGCGAATGTCGAATCTGTCTTGAAGGTGCTGCTGCTCTTAAGCATGTTCCACGTTGAATGAATGTCTTTGCTGACTCTTATTCGCGTAAATTTAGACTCACGCATTTTTTTCCGAAGGAAAAGCTTGTCTGGGGTGAGAATCTGGCGGCCTGAGTTGGCCCTTCGTCCACCACGACTTCCACCACTAGAGGATGACATCGGAATTATAACCGAAAAGTCCAGCGAAAGGTAAAAATAACTACGTCAAAATAAAGTTTGATAAATGCCCTTGAAGCTGCTAAACGATTGGAGAAGTTCGACACCGCGATTGCCCAGGATTGAACAGATTGCTTTCAACTCGACGCCAATGGCGGAAATTTTGAAAAAAGACTTTCAGCTTTTTTTCAATCGTGTTCGTACCCAGTCCCCTTGCGCAAGGCCGTGACCTAGCCCCTTTAAGTTTACATCCATGGTCCCTAGCACACATGAATAGACCACCCTCAGCTCCTTTTATGCGTGTAACGCTTTCGTCATTTTGCTCATTTCCAATAAAAGCTGCTTGTATACCTACTGAAGTAAGGACCCTGGCTCGGTCATGGAGAAGCGAGTTCAGCAGAGAGGTAGCCAAAGAACAACTAGTAAATCAGACTCATCTACCCAACATCGAAGATGCATATGATTGGGAAGGACTGAAAATTACGAATTTTTGTGAGGCTGTTGGCATCTTTCCCTTCTAACAAATTGACAATGGCTTCCTGATGTGTTTCTCTAAATTTCTCGATATGGAAGCGCTCTAACACACACGCACTACTAATATCCGCCATGTTGGATAGACAAGTGACAGAATTGACCAATCACAGGGGAGCCTGCTCGATTTGAGCAGGGTTCTTTGTGATTGGTCAAGAAATACAATGGGTAGACCAGTGATCCAGCCGTGGTGTGGGGCAAGGAACGCAGGCTCACAAAACGGCTGGAAATTGAACCTACTAATTCATTGGATACAAACATTTTATAAAAATATTACAAGTACAGTTATGAACAATGGTTATACAACAACTCCTTTTCAAATTCTTCGAGGTGTCAGACAAGGCGATCCGCTATCGCCATATTTATTCATAATCTGCTTGGAAATTTTAGCTATTAATATACGCCGTAACAAAGAAATTCAGGGTATTGTGGTGGATAATCAAGAGATAAAATTAGAGGTCTTTGCAGATGATGTAACATCTTTTCTTAGAGACAGTGCCTCGCTCAATGCTCTGCTTGGCACTATCGAATGTTTCACCTTATGCTCTGGCCTAAAAATTAATTACGATAAGACAGAGGTAATGCTATTGGAAAATCAAAAACTAAATCCAGTAACACTCGCAACCTGTTCTGGTAAAGACATAACTATTAAAAAGGCAGTTAAAATATTAGGTGTTTATTTTACGTACAATCAGTTCCTTTGGAAAAAGCTAAATTTTGAAGAAACGTTAAAATCTATAAGCGAAAAGCTGCGGTTTTGGAACTGGAGGAATCTAACAATTCTGGGACGAATTCAAATTGTGAAAACATTTGCTGTTCCAATTTTTATGTATAGAGCCGGCTTAGTTTGTTTACATAAGGACATAATTATGAAAGCAAATAAAATTCTCTTCAATTTTATTTGGAAAGGAAAAGATAAAGTAAAACGATCAACCCTCATAGGTGATGTGGACAAGGGAGGTCTAAGAGCACCGCACTTAGAACTGGCCATTAAAACACAGCGAATCTTATGTTGTAAAAAAACTTGCTAATTCACAACAAAGCAGTTGGAAGACTATTCTCGTACATTATTTGAGACCAGTTGGAGGTAAATTGGTCTTAAGATGTGGATTCGATATTAAGAAACTTCCTATAAAACTACCTAGATTTTATGAGGAATGTTTTCAAATTTTTGCTGAACATTCTGCGGCAACAACTGTCAGTGTTCAATGCCTGAACAACAATTCCAGAGCGGACACAATCGTTTGGAATAATAAACACATTTGTGTTGACAACAAATCAATTTTTCATCGTTCCTTATTTCAAAAAGGAATCATTACACTTGAAGATCTGGTAAGCGAAAGCAATGACTTAATTGTTAAGCAATCCTCAAACAACTCACATTTTACACCTATGGAAGTGTTTCTATTAATGCAAGTTATCGATGCGCTACCTCTGCAATGGCGG
>JAHPZR010021133.1:0-2500 GCA_019787425.1 Platygyra sinensis | reverse complement strand
AAAAGGTAAGTATAGAAGTTAACAGAAATCAAGAAATTAACTAGAGAGAGTACGTATACAAGTTTACAGAAATCAAAAATCTGGAAGTTAACTAAAAAGAGTAGGTATAGAAACAAAAATACAACAATATTACAATTAAGACTACTTGTTATTCTGAAAATACATAAAAACCTTAAGAAAATTTGACCTTTTGAATAACGTTTCGTATGTCAAGATAGGAGTCTTCAGAAGACAGAATATTGAAAAGTACTCTTTTAATTTTTCTTTTAAAGTCATATTTTGAAAGATTCCTTAATGTAAGAAGCATCTCGTTCCAAATTTTTGTTCCAATTCTAGAAAACGAGTTCAGTTGAATAGAGAGCCTAGAGCTTTGTGTGTAAAAGTTGTGCGAAGCAGAGGATTGGGTATTATAGGGGTGAATATTAGAAATGTCTTGAAACAGGTCTCGAATATTTCTAGGTGCATTTCTGTGTCTAATATCAAACATCAAGTTAGCTGTAAGTTCATAATAAGAACATTGTAGCGGTAAAATACCGGCATCGGAAAATAGAGGAATTGCATGCTGATTGCAGTCAGAAAAATAAATAAAACGTAGAGCTCGTTTTTGCAGCTTGAGAAGCTTATCAAGATATGATTTACATGCCTGGCCCCAAACAATCAGTCCATAGGTCAAATAAGGCGCGACAAGAGATCTATAGATATTTATAAGAGTGTGTTTTGGAACAAAATGTCGTAGTTTAGATATTAGACCTATGGATCGACTAATTTTAATCATCTAATCACGCATCACAGTGCTACCCCTGCACAATACTATACGCATGTAAAATTCAAGTTCTTTGTTCATGTCTTTATCATTGCAATACCCTGATAAAGTTTACAACAAAGAAGATCATGGTCGCGAAGAAGGTTTGGATACCAGTCTTAGCATAGATTTTGACTCTTTCACTGTCTTTCAAATTGTATATGTTACATCTCACATACCATCTGCCAGCCCTTTTGATGGTGCTATCATCAGCTCCACAGCGGGCAGCCCATCGGGCTGCTGATCCTCTAATGCTATGGGTTGCGAATTCCTTTTCAAAAAGGGTCTTAGACATCTAAAGGAAAATAAAGAAAGCCATCCATAATACAAAGTAAATTACAGAAACAGTATAGTTCTTAACATCAAAGAATGACCACACTTTGAGCATCATCGGACAGATGTTGGTAGAAATAATGCACAACTACAAATAACATGCAAATTACCAGGTAAGCAAACACAATGGATAACGATGTTTGTACGGTTAAAAATGAAACAGAACAGTCACAGCAGGTGTGGATCCAGGGGAGGTGAAATGGGTGAATTTTCACCCCCCCCCCCTTTTTCTGAGCCCCCTCCTTTCTTTTTTCTTTTTTTTTCTCTTATCCCACAATTATTGAAATAATATTTGTTTTCTCTGACATTATTACAAAAATCTACCCCCCATTTCAAAATCCTGGATCCGCCCTTGCTCTGTCAAGTACTATGGATTTCACTCTCAAAACTATGATGTTAAATCAGTAAAAGAAAGTGGTCTCAGTAAATAACATACCTGAAGAAAGGTTTTCCTGTAGGTTGTGACACCACGAGCAGAGTTCCCGTGAACTGCACAGTTGTTTTTAGCTACCCTTGGAAAAACGAAACCTTTCCTCAACATGAGACAAAAAAAATCAAGAGCCACTGATTAAATGGGTACCGAGATATGAAACTCAGGACACTTTCAAAAGCTAGAGTTCAACAGGGGTCTATACTGTTTTTTTTTCCCAAGTGTTCAGCTGGGCAAGTATGCCAGATGACATACTTGCCCTGGCAAAATTTTACATACTAGTTCAATAAGGAAGAATTCCATCAAAACAGCATGTAAAAGTAAAGGTTACATTTTTAATATTTTCAGGGGACCAGTGTCCCGTACACCATGTCCATAGACCACTTTCATAAATGGCAGCCAATTATAAATTATATTGACAATATTACAACTAGGGTATCTAAAAGGTAGTAATGCTGCACCAGATTCTGTTGATAGTGACATATTTTAAGCAGTGATCCATCTGTCTGCGCATTCTAAGACATTAACCTGTAGTGTAGTGTCACATCATGGTGTGTAACTTAATTAAAATCTATAGTATGCATCAACTTCATGCATGATAACGCATCGATTGCGAGGTGTGACAAGGAACTGTAACAAAAAAGCACATAGTGATCTGAACTATGTTTGGACATAAAATGAGTCAAATCAACATCCCTTTTATCAGATAGCGAAAATTGAAAGATGTGGAAATTGTAGGAGCAGAAATCTAACTTATAAATTCTGTACTGGTACACATGAAAATGTCTCCAGAATGTTGACAGACTTTGTTGAGGATGCGTCCATTGTGATGTGTGAAAATGCTAACGCTTTAGCTTAAATTCATTGCGACGATGGGTCAAAGGAGCAAAACCATTGCTAAGGCTGGACTTTCAATAGTTATTAAAACAATGCGG
>JAHPZR010021132.1:0-18425 GCA_019787425.1 Platygyra sinensis | reverse complement strand
GGGGTGACTCTATTGTTTTTCGAGTATAGCTGTCGAACCGACTCATCACTGCCAGTGTGACGTCACATATCAACAAGTCGAAGCTTCGCTCGGCTTGCCACAGATTTGGCGTCGGGACTCCATTGAATTCAAACAAATAAAAGGATGATATCAAGTAAAACTATTGCTCCCTCATTCCCGCAGTGGAAAAAATGAGTATTAAAACTCCGGGTTTCGGCTCATGGATTATAGAACGAAGTATTTTCATGCGTAGCGCGCTTGTTTCGGCTGATGGATTTTAGAACGAGGCATATTCATGTGTAGCACGGTTGTTTCGTGTGTACATTAAGTTTTCTCTTTTGTTTCCATATGCAAATATTTATTTACTGCGGGATTACGTGAGCAAGCATTCAATGCCACGCAATCGTGCCCGCTTATTCTGAGGTTTAGCCCTTCTTCTCCAAATGCCATTAACTTTGAAGGGATTGTTGAGACGAACCATAAGCACTGAAGGCTTAATTCTCAGCACAGAGCAAACTTAATATATCATGTACCAAACCTCCTATTCTGGGATCAGGACATCTCCGCATTTCTGCGGGGGCTCCGGGAAAACGTTGTCAATCCATTAAACTTTGTCGACGCCTCGGCCACTTGTTAGTATGTTTCTACTCAAAATATGAGGCTTTCGAATAACTTATCCTACCGAAAATTACTGCAAAGAAGTCTTTCATATATTTTGAATCCTGGGTAACATTGAACAAAGTAATCGAATCATCAAAAAGTTAGAAATTTCCACATATCTTTCAGTTAACGAACCAAAATAAATAGGCCGCCATATCGAAAATCACCGGCGTATGACGTGACGTCACACTGGTAGTTATGCCGACTACGACTGCTCGAGTATTTTTCCTGTAGTTATTTTCTAAAACAGAAAAACGACTTTTTTTCTTCTTTCTGCTTCTCGTACCTGTTCATTGCTTTCCACGAGGACTTTTTTGTAAACCTTATCTTCTCGTCCAGTCACGTCAAATATGAATCTAAAATTCTCAAAACTTTCTGCCATCTTAAAAACATTGAGGGAAAAACTTTTGTAAGGAGGACGTTCAGTTGTTGCTTCTGTCCTGTAATAGATCATAGTGATGAGAATTAATCAAAATTGCGAGAGGTAACCTGGGTGATTTATTATATACACATTGATAGAAAAACGGCTACGATGTGTCTATTTTTTAAATAGTACCAATAAAAACCTGGGTACATGACTAAACACCCAGTGCATGCTATTCGACAAAGAAAAGGCCAAAAAAAAAAAAAAAAGAGAAAGAGAGACATGACCAAGAAAGAGAAGTGCATGTAGCCAGCTAGAATAGAATGCGTTTAGATCATTAGAGTAGTAATATTTGGCGCGTTTTTGCTTCTATTGGTTGGTCAAGTTTACTTACTCTTCATACAGAGAAAAACAAGCTAAGAGTAAGACTTTGCTATGGCACAGAAACAGCTCGATGTTTCAAAAGTACGCTTAGTTTTGAGATAAAATATGAACCTTTGTTACAATGAGCTGACTCTTAGAGAATTATTATCGATTTTAATATTTTAGTATTATTTTATTATTTTTATTTTTATTATTATCTTTTATTTTATTTAATATAGTAATTGTAAATAGTAATGCTTTTGTTAAATAGTTGCCAGTTTTGTTTTGTTTTGTTGGCGTTTTTTCCAGCGAGCCCCCGGCTCGGGTGATTGGGCAGGGGCCACATCCCTGCGTTTACGAGGAATCCGTGGACAAATCCGATGTAAAAACCTCCGCCGTTTTGGTCATGTAGCTCGAGGATTTTCAATCTGGAATTCAAACGGGGCAACTGACGGAATCCGGAGAGTTTTGTCGTGTAAACATTTTCTCTCAAATCAGGATAATGTTGTCCCTGCCTGTAGATCTTTTTGAGGTTGCGGTAGAATCAAAATGGCGGATCTCTAGTGATGGAGTCGACGGAGTCAGTCACTGCCGGGTTGATGGCCACTTGATGGCGGTCGCTGCGTTGCTTTATTCTGGTTACAAGTACCAGTCCATTCTATAATGGTAAGTGACATTTATAACATAGCTATATGCTAGCGCGCGCTGTGATTGGCTAATTTTCTATGAAAAAGAAATGGATGGTTCATAGAGATGGTTCATGCTGACGCCATCGTCGGTGAAATTTCTTGCCAGCGAAAGTTTTTCTCACAACTTTTTTCGAGTAAAACTTAACTTTAGCTGTTACTAATAGCTAGTGTTTTTCAACATTTGAGTTAGGGTTTCTCGATGACTTTGGAGACTTGGAAAATTAATGTGTCTGAAATGGTTGCAGAAACATCAGTGCTACCGGTGAAAACAACACGTGCACGCGCACGTGCACGTGTAGCGAAACGTGCTGTCGGTGAAAACAACACGTGCACGTGCACGTGCAGAACTTGCAATTTGATAAGTGCAGAAAAAGCGACTTTTCAGCGTGAAAAATGTCTTGCTATGTTATAAAAGCAATGGACAATGCCTAGCTAGCGTCCATCCAATTCGGGATCCACTTGGATAGTTGGGAGAGCACTTAGGTAGCTAGAGATGCTCTCGGCTGCGCCTCGAGCATCTCTTACGCTACCTTCGTGCTCTCCCAACTATCCGCGTGCATCCCGAATTGGATGGACGCGCGCTAGGCATTGTCCATTCCTTTATTCTCAGAAACGAGAATTATCGACGCAAACAATTTTGACGACTTCCACACTTATTAGAGATGAGGATGGCACGATCGACATCGATCGAAACCTTCGACGATTCAGGATAAGACAAGGGCATATGCCTGGTGGGACAACACGACTAGCAACAATAGCGTAGTGAGCGAGTGACATAGGAAAGAAAACTTCAGACTCAGGTCTCAACCTAACACTAGCGTTTTTTGGAGGTATTTTGTACCTCGTTGCTGAGGCAACAGCTTTTTAACCATTTCATCGTACATGTTTCAGGATTCATCGCTGTGTGTAAATGGCCAGGAATCCGAATATCATTTCAGTATAACAAAGTACGAATCCGAAAACTCCAGATATGATGAATCCGGAAACATTTTCGAATCCGGAAAAATCTCCTCAGTGTAAACATAGTCTGAGATACGGAATGACGATTTTTCTGGGTAATGGCAGGAATCGTTTCCATGAATTTATTCATTAGAGTCAATTGACCAACTCAGATTTTGAGATGCAGTAGAATTTTTTGAAAGTGTATCAAGAGCTAAGATACTGTTGATATCAAAAAAGCATGAATTTTTTGACTAGAGTGAAAATACAATAGGTCACACTAACAAATAAACTCAGTAAAGTTTTTTTTGCGTTCTAAATTTGGTTAATAGCCTTGAGGGGACCTTAACCATTTGACTTGAAAAGCAAAAGAGGCCGGCAATGCTGATTTATTTACATGTATCATTTAAAACAGTAAATGTGGTAGGCATACCGTGAATTTTGGTTCTCATTTAAAATACACCGGACCATTAATTATTGATCTTAAGTTCGGCTTTCCACTTCGCTTAAACCTCGAAACGTGCAGCAGGCTAGACTACATGCTGAAATAACTGAATACGAATAATTGACTTCTGTTATACTTCGTATTGCTCTTGTTGTTTGACTTCTTTTTGCATCGTTGCACTCCTCGGTAATTAATCGTCTTCCTGTCTTAAATACAGTCGTTAATTCTAAAAGTTGTGTTCATTTGATAGTTTTTGACTACTACAGCAAATTTTCTCATTCATCAATTGAGAATTATTGGTTTTGACGAGTAACAACAGATTTTGTTCAAAATAACATTCTCCTGCTTGGCGACACTGGACGAGCGATGAACAAGTTGCGAAGCTAAACGGTTGGAGACAAAAAAATGTTTTATTTGTTCTACTTCTATACAGTCTTAACTGGCTCTTGGAGCTATGCACCCTACCTGAGAATATTCAACTCCGTCTCCAGTGAGAAAAGCTGCTGACTTCAATGCTTTTCCGAAGAAAATACATTGTTACTCCGTCAAGCGTGATGGCACGCACGCTTTGGTTACGATATCCCCTGATACTTTGCGGGTCAGTAAAACCATTGCTCAACCGAACTTCATATAGTAACCCAAGTAATTCTCACATTTTAAATGGTTCTCGCTTATAATCTATTAGAGGACGGACGCACGATTGGCGTCCTCATTACAAAGTTTTTCCGTCAGTGTTTTAAAATGGTGGAAAGAATTGAAAATTTAGATAATATTTTACGTGACTGGGCGAAAAGATCCAAAAAAAGTCTTGTGAAGGCATTGAACAAGTACGAGAAGCAGAAAGAAGGTAACGAACTGAAACCCGGAAAAAATATTCGAGCATTCTCAGTCGGCAGTGGTTATATAAAGGCTACGAGTCCACAGCTTCTACGCTGGTAATAGTAGAATGTCAACTTGAGGATCTAGCATATATGATCAGTTAGTTAGACTATTTTTGAATGCGGCAAAAATGCATGTGCATGATTGTCCGTATAGAGTCGTTAACAGTCATCCTATGCAAATTTCCTTCGAGACGAAAACAATTCGTTCTTTTTATGATTGTTGTTTTGTTAAAGGAAGTTTGGCGCGGACAAGCATGTCCTTGAGAGATTTTTCCTTCCTGTAAGATACAATCGGTGGCTGATTAACGATTTCTTTGAGCCTAGCCTGTTGTTAAATCATGTGCCAGTGTTTCATGAGAATCTTTTTAAGATTCGGTGCGGCTGGATTTTAAGTTGTAACAAACGGCCATGTAGTTCTGAAGAGAACTGTATATCAGCTATTAGCACAAGACCGGTTTCGAACCCAAACTATTGGATCCTTCGTCAGTTGCTTTTTATTCAAAGAGCTCGCAATGGGAGCTAGTGCTGAGTGCTGATAGTGAAGTCAAGTCTCTTTTTATAGTGTTCCTTAATCAGCAAGGTATTTTGTGATTGGTTGTTAAAGCAATAAGCTGATTGGTAGGAATTGACTAACCAAACACGTGTCCAAATCAATTTTACGGTAAGAAACCAGAGCTTTGTCTCAAATATACGAACCCTAAAACAAAATCTTTCTGACATAAATTTATATTTATATTTTATTTTATTTTGCTACACCACAAATATATTGAAAACAATAATAAAAAAAAATAAAATAAAATAGACAGAATCGATTTTACAATGGTGAGGAGACCCAAAGGAAACTATGAAGCTTATATTAATCAGGTCTCCTCAGTTATTGTTTTACAAGATGACATCAAAAAAAAAAAAAAAGGAAGACGGATACAATAACAAATTCATACAATTACAATGGCAAATGGGAGGATACAATACGAAAGAAAAGTTTCAAGTTTCAAGTTTCAAGTTTCAAGTTTATTAAATCTTCCAAAAGAATTAGTTACAGTGAACACCGCCTGCAAATAGCGAGCTAATCTAGGCAGGCGGTTGTTAAGGACACACGAACACGAATTACTAGTTGAAGGCGTTAAAAAAGTCGAGTTTGAATACATTATTTGTCAAGAGAGGAAAAAAAGTGATGAAAAGTGGAAAAAAATATCAGTATAAGTTATGATTGAATTATAATTAAGATGCCTTTTTTATTTCAGAAATAAGAGTGCTAGTGTCAGCATAACTGTCCAGAGTTTCTAAAGTTTCAAATAGTAATGCTTTAATTTTCTTTTTGAATATGTGCTTTGGTAATCTTCGATAGCTTTCGGGGATGCTGTTCCAGATTTTAGCCCCAACGATGGAAAAAGAGTTTTTATGATGATTGAGCCTAGAATGATTAATATAGTAGTTACCAGAAGATGCTGAGCGGGTATTATACTGATGTATGTCTTGTGTAGAAGTAAAAAGATTGCAGATATTTTGAGGTGGGGAGTTAGTGGTTATATCAAGCATTAAGAGGGAATGTCCACTAGGACCGAGCCATATCAAAAATATGTGGCACATGATGAAAAATCAAAATTTTTCATATTCTTCCCAGAGATAGCCTATGGTAAGCCTAGAAACGTGGTGTGATTTTTTTCTTGAAATATTTTTTTAAACCCGCTAAAAAATCAAAAATCCGTTGTGGTCCCACATCTGGTCAAAAACACGCAAAATCCAGTGACTAATACCTTATCATGAATTTCGCTCTGTTTAATCCCCATCAAAATGATACTCCAGTTTGAGCCTGGAAATTTATTTTTGAGGAGTTTACAAGTCTTTTGAGGCCAATTATACTTCTGTTGGTTAATTTTCAAGGCGACGACGAGCCGCTTAAAATCACCAAAATTCACTTCCTAAAAATTCTTAATTATGCACACTTTTTCAATCGGCAAATTCGCTACCCGGTAAAACACCAAAACACCTAAGATTGTGACGTTTCGAAAGACAAAATGTCAGTGTAAAAGCTGGCATAAAAATTATTTTCGGGCTTTACATCAGCGCTGAGTACTAACGCTGTCAAAATCGTGATAATCACAACATGAACCTGCTAGAAACGAAAACAATAGGCAAGCGTCTGGGATTCGATAATCAAAAGGAACCTGAAAATGTCTTCTTGTATTTAATTTCCTCGGTATTTGGACTTAAACTATGGCAGAAAAGTCATGTTAAGCTTACATTTCAAAACGGACACCTGAAATCTCTGTATATTATAAGTTTAATTAATTATTATCCAGTGAATTATCTGCCCATGTGAGCACACCCAAAAGAACAGACAAGTAAGGTTTTCATGCATGTATGGCCGCGTTACTGTGCGTGAAACACTTGGCATTATTTACAGATGCGGACCACTGAGGAAACGGGTATTCCCCCAATATTCTATTTTGCTAGGAAAACAAGGTTATTTTGGGCGATTTTTACTCGTAAATCTACTTGATTTTGAAGATCGATAATTTGCAACAGCAATTTTCCATAATTCCTAAAAAGAAGGGCTAAAACTAAACCATATAAAGCTAGGATACGAGTTTTATTACGCCCGTGTATCCGCGCATGACACAATTTTGTTCAGTTTGTTGTCGGATCACTAAAATCAGGATAGCAATTGGCAGCCTTAATCTGTGGTATCTTTTTTTGCCAAGAAAAAAAAAGTCATTACCTCCATTTTAAACTCGGGAGCTTCTTTCCTTTGGAAATTTTGTTGGATAAGTGACATTCAGTCATGCTACACACTGTACACATAGTGGTAGAACCGGCATGGTAAATTGGCAAGGAAAACCTCTAGTCTGCTAGGGATGTCTTGCAACACAGCCAGGCTGATGAAGCAACGTTGGCTTTTGATTCCTGGTTTCAGTAGACAGTTCTTTTGGGCGCAGGATCGACGATTTCGACTAACTCAAATATTTTTTTGGCTCAGTGATTCGTGACAATCGTTGTAAAGATACCCTTCTTAAAAAGATGCTTGCTGACTACGGTTTCTGGTAGCTTTGAAATAAGTCCCTGTCTCTTTTTTCCTTGCACTATCCGAAACATTCCCATATAGAACAGGTTTAATTTTTTGCGGAGCAACAAACTCCGCCATTTTTTCCTCCGCGCATGGTAATTTGCATAAAAACCGGATGTGACGTCACGGACAAGCGCTACGGACCAGTGATCCAGCCGTAGTTGGGAGGAGGACAAATCACCGGACTCCCATAACGGCTGGAAATCGAGCCTAGGTTAAACCTGTATGAGCGGGAACTTTCGGGAAATGAGACTTCTATAATTTATACAGATAGCTTCTATTTATGACTGAAACGTTCGTGCGAGAATTTATTCAATGTAGAAGCTTTCTTCGTGTTTTATACCCAGTCCGTAGTCCGTAGTCCGTAGTCCGCAGTCCATGTTTTATACTGACCGCCAAAATACTCTCCGCTGAATGGTTATGCATCACCGGCTCAGAAAAAAACCAATCGATAATCTCGAATGGTGATTTCTTTTTCTCACACAACGATTTTTCATTCTCAACAGTTAATTTCAATCTCGCATGGCAGTTTTTCATTCTCGATTGGTACTTATGATCTCGCATGACATCTTTTTATTCTCGTATAGCAATTTTAATTTCTCATACAGTGATTTTCTAATCTCACGTAGTGATATTCCAATCTCGCACAGTGATTTCTCATTCTCACACATCGATCACTGAGACTCGATAGGTGATTTTCAACTCAACCCACTTTTGTCATGCTTGGCTTGCCATAAACCACTGCAATGGAAAATGAACTTGTTTAAAACGAATAAGTACCAGTTTTGTTTTCCATGTTAAAATCATTGAAGAGGAAACTTCTGTGCACATAATGTTGTAGATGGGATAAAAATCAAACGTTATTGCAGCTGTATAGGCGCTAGTCCATTGTCACAGTTTGACTATGATTGAATTGCGCGATATCTTTTCGTTAGACAACCATTCAATTTGAGCAGTTTTCGTGCGATTTCTGGCCCTGCGATATATTTTACGGTTCACGTTCGGATTCTTTAAAGTTTTCCGTATCGCTAACCGCGTGAAGGGTCGCAGAGGTATGTTGTCATAGCTTTCAAATAAAAATTGTTTGCTTTGAACGTCTTATTAAATCTCTTGATTCAGTTTTTGGCAATGCGTGACAAAATCCCATCAATTGACCATTACGTGACATAGAAATGAAGTCCAACATCAAACGCCATATTTACATTTCGAAGAGAAGAGAACATAAGGTTTTCTCTTTACAAGCAAGAGTTTGACGCTAGAAGGCTTCACTACTTTTATGGATTGCTGTTTTAGAACAAGGGACAGAAAGGTGCTGGATTTTCTCTGATTCATTGATTGAATGTGAATGAGAAAATGATGTACTTCCCCGAACACCACGCGCCGCAATGGTTATCGTGCTTGTAGGATTCTGAATATGCCAGTACTTAAATGTAATGTTTCACAGAAGGTAAGCTTAAACATGACTTTTCTGCCATAGTTTAAGTCCAAATACCGAGGAAATTAAATACAAGAAGACATTTTCAGGTTCCTTTTGATTATCGAATCCCAGACGCTTGCCTATTGTTTTCGTTTCTAGCAGGTTCATGTTGTGATTATCACGATTTTGACAGCGTTAGTACTCAGCGCTGATGTAAAGCCCGAAAATAATTTTTATGCCAGCTTTTACACTGACATTTTGTCTTTCGAAACGTCACAATCTTAGGTGTTTTGGTGTTTTACCGGGTAGCGAATTTGCCGATTGAAAAAGTGTGCATAATTAAGAATTTTTAGGAAGTGAATTTTGGTGATTTTAAGCGGCTCGTCGTCGCCTTGAAAATTAACCAACAGAAGTATAATTGGCCTCAAAAGACTTGTAAACTCCTCAAAAATAAATTTCCAGGCTCAAACTGGAGTATCATTTTGATGGGGATTAAACAGAGCGAAATTCATGATAAGGTATTAGTCACTGGATTTTGCGTGTTTTTGACCAGATGTGGGACCACAACGGATTTTTGATTTTTTAGCGGGTTTAAAAAAATATTTCAAGAAAAAAATCACACCACGTTTCTAGGCTTACCATAGGCTATCTCTGGGAAGAATATGAAAAATTTTGATTTTTCATCATGTGCCACATATTTTTGATATGGCTCGGTCCTAGTGGACATTCCCTCTTAATGCTTGATATAACCACTAACTCCCCACCTCAAAATATCTGCAATCTTTTTACTTCTACACAAGACATACATCAGTATAATACCCGCTCAGCATCTTCTGGTAACTACTATATTAATCATTCTAGGCTCAATCATCATAAAAACTCTTTTTCCATCGTTGGGGCTAAAATCTGGAACAGCATCCCCGAAAGCTATCGAAGATTACCAAAGCACATATTCAAAAAGAAATTAAAGCATTACTATTTGAAACTTTAGAAACTCTGGACAGTTATGCTGACACTAGCACTCTTATTTCTGAAATAAAAAAGGCATCTTAATTATAATTCAATCATAACTTATACTGATATTTTTTTCCACTTTTCATCACTTTTTTTCCTCTCTTGACAAATAATGTATTCAAACTCGACTTTTTTAACGCCTTCAACTAGTAATTCGTGTTCGTGTGTCCTTAACAACCGCCTGCCTAGATTAGCTCGCTATTTGCAGGCGGTGTTCACTGTAACTAATTCTTTTGGAAGATTTAATAAACTTGAAACTTGAAACTTGAAACTTGAAACTTTTCTTTCGTATTGTATCCTCCCATTTGCCATTGTAATTGTATGAATTTGTTATTGTATCCGTCTTCCTTTTTTTTTTTTTTTGATGTCATCTTGTAAAACAATAACTGAGGAGACCTGATTAATATAAGCTTCATAGTTTCCTTTGGGTCTCCTCACCATTGTAAAATCGATTCTGTCTATTTTATTTTATTTTTTTTTATTATTGTTTTCAATATATTTGTGGTGTAGCAAAATAAAATAAAATATAAATATAAATTTATGTCAGAAAGATTTTGTTTTAGGGTTCGTATATTTGAGACAAAGCTCTGGTTTCTTACCGTAAAATTGATTTGGACACGTGTTTGGTTAGTCAATTCCTACCAATCAGCTTATTGCTTTAACAACCAATCACAAAATACCTTGCTGATTAAGGAACACTATAAAAAGAGACTTGACTTCACTATCAGCACTCAGCACTAGCTCCCATTGCGAGCTCTTTGAATAAAAAGCAACTGACGAAGGATCCAATAGTTTGGGTTCGAAACCGGTCTTGTGCTAATAGCTGATATACAGTTCTCTTCAGAACTACATGGCCGTTTGTTACAACTTAAAATCCAGCCGCACCGAATCTTAAAAAGATTCTCATGAAACACTGGCACATGATTTAACAACAGGCTAGGCTCAAAGAAATCGTTAATCAGCCACCGATTGTATCTTACAGGAAGGAAAAATCTCTCAAGGACATGCTTGTCCGCGCCAAACTTCCTTTAACAAAACAACAATCATAAAAAGAACGAATTGTTTTCGTCTCGAAGGAAATTTGCATAGGATGACTGTTAACGACTCTATACGGACAATCATGCACATGCATTTTTGCCGCATTCAAAAATAGTCTAACTAACTGATCATATATGCTAGATCCTCAAGTTGACATTCTACTATTACCAGCGTAGAAGCTGTGGACTCGTAGCCTTTATATAACCACTGCCGACTGAGAATGCTCGAATATTTTTTCCGGGTTTCAGTTCGTTACCTTCTTTCTGCTTCTCGTACTTGTTCAATGCCTTCACAAGACTTTTTTTGGATCTTTTCGCCCAGTCACGTAAAATATTATCTAAATTTTCAATTCTTTCCACCATTTTAAAACACTGACGGAAAAACTTTGTAATGAGGACGCCAATCGTGCGTCCGTCCTCTAATAGATTATAAGCGAGAACCATTTAAAATGTGAGAATTACTTGGGTTACTATATGAAGTTCGGTTGAGCAATGGTTTTACTGACCCGCAAAGTATCAGGGGATATCGTAACCAAAGCGTGCGTGCCATCACGCTTGACGGAGTAACAATGTATTTTCTTCGGAAAAGCATTGAAGTCAGCAGCTTTTCTCACTGGAGACGGAGTTGAATATTCTCAGGTAGGGTGCATAGCTCCAAGAGCCAGTTAAGACTGTATAGAAGTAGAACAAATAAAACATTTTTTTGTCTCCAACCGTTTAGCTTCGCAACTTGTTCATCGCTCGTCCAGTGTCGCCAAGCAGGAGAATGTTATTTTGAACAAAATCTGTTGTTACTCGTCAAAACCAATAATTCTCAATTGATGAATGAGAAAATTTGCTGTAGTAGTCAAAAACTATCAAATGAACACAACTTTTAGAATTAACGACTGTATTTAAGACAGGAAGACGATTAATTACCGAGGAGTGCAACGATGCAAAAAGAAGTCAAACAACAAGAGCAATACGAAGTATAACAGAAGTCAATTATTCGTATTCAGTTATTTCAGCATGTAGTCTAGCCTGCTGCACGTTTCGAGGTTTAAGCGAAGTGGAAAGCCGAACTTAAGATCAATAATTAATGGTCCGGTGTATTTTAAATGAGAACCAAAATTCACGGTATGCCTACCACATTTACTGTTTTAAATGATACATGTAAATAAATCAGCATTGCCGGCCTCTTTTGCTTTTCAAGTCAAATGGTTAAGGTCCCCTCAAGGCTATTAACCAAATTTAGAACGCAAAAAAAACTTTACTGAGTTTATTTGTTAGTGTGACCTATTGTATTTTCACTCTAGTCAAAAAATTCATGCTTTTTTGATATCAACAGTATCTTAGCTCTTGATACACTTTCAAAAAATTCTACTGCATCTCAAAATCTGAGTTGGTCAATTGACTCTAATGAATAAATTCATGGAAACGATTCCTGCCATTACCCAGAAAAATCGTCATTCCGTATCTCAGACTATGTTTACACTGAGGAGATTTTTCCGGATTCGAAAATGTTTCCGGATTCATCATATCTGGAGTTTTCGGATTCGTACTTTGTTATACTGAAATGATATTCGGATTCCTGGCCATTTACACACAGCGATGAATCCTGAAACATGTACGATGAAATGGTTAAAAAGCTGTTGCCTCAGCAACGAGGTACAAAATACCTCCAAAAAACGCTAGTGTTAGGTTGAGACCTGAGTCTGAAGTTTTCTTTCCTATGTCACTCGCTCACTACGCTATTGTTGCTAGTCGTGTTGTCCCACCAGGCATATGCCCTTGTCTTATCCTGAATCGTCGAAGGTTTCGATCGATGTCGATCGTGCCATCCTCATCTCTAATAAGTGTGGAAGTCGTCAAAATTGTTTGCGTCGATAATTCTCGTTTCTGAGAATAAAGGAATGGACAATGCCTAGCGCGCGTCCATCCAATTCGGGATGCACGCGGATAGTTGGGAGAGCACGAAGGTAGCGTAAGAGATGCTCGAGGCGCAGCCGAGAGCATCTCTAGCTACCTAAGTGCTCTCCCAACTATCCAAGTGGATCCCGAATTGGATGGACGCTAGCTAGGCATTGTCCATTGCTTTTATAACATAGCAAGACATTTTTCACGCTGAAAAGTCGCTTTTTCTGCACTTATCAAATTGCAAGTTCTGCACGTGCACGTGCACGTGTTGTTTTCACCGACAGCACGTTTCGCTACACGTGCACGTGCGCGTGCACGTGTTGTTTTCACCGGTAGCACTGATGTTTCTGCAACCATTTCAGACACATTAATTTTCCAAGTCTCCAAAGTCATCGAGAAACCCCAACTCAAATGTTGAAAAACACTAGCTATTAGTAACAGCTAAAGTTAAGTTTTACTCGAAAAAAGTTGTGAGAAAAACTTTCGCTGGCAAGAAATTTCACCGACGATGGCGTCAGCATGAACCATCTCTATGAACCATCCATTTCTTTTTCATAGAAAATTAGCCAATCACAGCGCGCGCTAGCATATAGCTATGTTATAAATGTCACTTACCATTATAAATGACTGGTACTTGTAACAGAATAAAGCAACCAGCGACCGCCATCAAGTGGCCATCAACCGGCAGTGACTGACTCCGTCGACTCCATCACTAGAATCCGCCATTTTGATTCTACCGCAAACTCAAAAAGATCACAGGCAGAAAAATATCCTGATTTGAGAGAAAATGTTTTACACGACAAAACTCTCCGGATTCCAAGTTTTGCCACTTTGAATTCCAGATTGAAAATCCTCGAGCACATGACCAAACCGGAGAGTTTTTACATCGGATTTGTCCACGGATTCCTCGTAAACGCAGGGAGTGGCTGCCCAATCACCCGAGCCAGGGGCTCGTGGAAAAAACAAACAAAACAAAACAAAACTGGCAACTATTTACAAAAGCATTAATATTTACAATTACTATATTAAATAAAATAAAATATAATAATAAAAATAAAATAATAAAATATAATAAAATATTAAAATAGATAATATTTCTAAGAGCAGCTATGTAAAAGGTCATAATTTATCTCAAAACTAAGCGTACTTTTGAAACCATGTTGCAAGCAAAGTCTTACTCTTAGCTTGTTTTCTCTTTATGAAGAGTAAGTAAACTTGACCAACCAATAAAGCAAAACGCGCCAAATATTACTCTAATGATCTAAACCATTCTATTCTAGCTGGCTACATGCACTTCTCTTTCTTTCTTCTCTCTTTTCTTTTTTTTTTTTTTTTGGGCTTTTCTTTGTCGAATAGCATGCACTGTGTGTTAGTATGTACCCAATGTAATATTTAAAAAATAGAAAACATGTACCGTTTTTCTATCAAGTGTTATATAATAACCCAAGTTACTCTCCGCAATTTGATTAATTCTCACTATGATCTATTACAGGACAGAAGCACAACTGACGTCATCCTTACAAAGTTTTTCCCTCAATGTTTTAAAATGGCAGAAAGTTTTGAGAATTTAGATCATATTTACGTGACTGGACGAAAGATAAGGTACAAAAAAGTCTCGTGGAAAGCAATGAACAGGTACGAGAAGCAGAAAGAAGAAAAAAAGTCGTTTCTGTTTTAGAAAATAACTCAGGAAAAATACTCGAGCAGTCGTAGTCGGCAGTCGAGGGTGACTCACCCACACACATAATTGGTCTTTCTAAAAACAGGAAGGAGGGGGTGGTTTCTCCAAAGCAAACAGTGGTTTAGTCATAACTACCAGTGTGACGTCACGTCATACGCCGGTGATTTTCGATATGGCGGCCTATTTATTTTGGTTCGTTAACTGAAAGATATGTGGAAATTTCTAACTTTTTGATGATTCGATTACTTTGTTCAATGTTACCCAGGATTCAAAATATATGAAAGACTTCTTTGCAGTAATTTTCGGTAGGATAAGTTATTCGAAAGCCTCATATTTTGAGTAGAAACATACTAACAAGTGGCCGAGGCGTCGACAAAGTTTAATGGATTGACAACGTTTTCCCGGAGCCCCCGCAGAAATGCGGAGATGTCCTGATCCCAGAATAGGAGGTTTGGTACATGATATATTAAGTTTGCTCTGTGCTGAGAATTAAGCCTTCAGTGCTTATGGTTCGTCTCAACAATCCCTTCAAAGTTAATGGCATTTGGAGAAGAAGGGCTAAACCTCAGAATAAGCGGGCACGATTGCGTGGCATTGAATGCTTGCTCACGTAATCCCGCAGTAAATAAATATTTGCATATGGAAACAAAAGAGAAAACTTAATGTACACACGAAACAACCGTGCTACACATGAATATGCCTCGTTCTAAAATCCATCAGCCGAAACAAGCGCGCTACGCATGAAAATACTTCGTTCTATAATCCATGAGCCGAAACCCGGAGTTTTAATATTCATTTTTTCCACTGCGGGAATGGGGAGCAATAGTTTTTACTCGTACTTACTTGTCATAAAACCAATAAGTCTATACTCTCGCCTGTACGAGTCCATCAACCATAAATAGCAAACACCACTGGGGGGGGACGAGGGAGAGCATAGCGTTTAGTGTCACGCAATCCGGTAAACACCAGACACTAATTGACCTTTTCACCAATCCAACAAAGCTACCAACAACGCCGACGGAGTACACCCTCGCCACTACAAATGGATTGCCTTGAGCAAGAAGCGACTCCATCACGTTGGGCAAAGCTAACAATGCAGCCATTGAAAGTTATATCCCCCCCCCAAAACAGGACCACCAACACCTCCTATCATGTAGCCAGTACCTCTGCCTGTCGTGAAAACTTGCAAGAGAAAATGACGAGCTGGGCGTTTTGGGGGTAGGCCTTCTCACTTGACCGGAGTCAAGATAGGCGGGTAAACCCCACGTGAGCCGATTTCGCTTTCTCCAATGAAATTTGGCAACCGAAACGACACCACAAACCAATCGCACAGTATGTACTCAACAGCCCTCCCACTACCCAAAGCTTTGCACACATTGTGCAGCCAAAAATAGTGACATAATTAGAGCAATTATATCATATGCTTGTACGTTAATCCTTTATATTGCTTGAATTCAATCTGCGAGTCCCGACGCCAAATAACTGGCGCAAGCCGACCAAGCGAAGCTTCGATCTCTGTTGACTAGGTGAACGTCACACTCGGCAGACCAATGATGACAGTGGTCGTCTCTGGGCAGAGCTACTCGAAAAACAATTAGAGATCACCCCCCTCCCTCCATGTCTTAAAATATATCATTTTAAGGTGAGGAAATCACCTGCTTTGTCTCAAATTTAACAAACAAACAACCAAAATGGTTTTTGATATTGAGTTTATTTTAAAAATTCAACTTTTTTTCAGTGTTAAAAATGGAGTGATTACCCAGGAACGGACACATCCAAAAAACATCACTTCTTAAAATCAATTAAAATAAAACTCATAACCGTTACTCAGTTTCCTACGCAATTGTTCACTTTCCGATTTCATGGTACAGGTTTCGAGCCAACAAGTATGCCTCACTGCAGCTCACACTATATCAAAACTGATCAGAATCACCAGCCACAGAGAAACACAAATTTCCACCGTCCCACTAAACGGCGCGCCTCTCATTCAAAACAGGAAGCGAAGGCTCTAGTGTTGACCGCAACGGGAAATTTGCCTTTCCAAGAGCGTCTTTTCAACGCCTGCAAATTTTTTAAGGCAACGCCCAAGCTTTTCACGGCTCATCTGGGCCAATTTTTTGTTCTTAAACACATTTTGACGTCATCCTCCGTGATGTCTATTACTGAAACCAGATCTCGTGCTGACAATAGAATTTAGTCGTCAAATAGAAAACACGCAGTGTAAAGTTTGCCGAGAAACGAGAAATGCCGTTAGGGAAACCGAGCCTCATGTGCGCCGTCTCTCTTGTCTGTTACGTTTTTTTTTTTTGAAAACCCTCCCCCGAAAAACGAAACGGATCGAAATGAAAAAAATCAGAAGAATTAGCTGCGTTTCCTTAAGAGGTCCCGCCACATATTTGAATAGTATAACAACTAATGTATCTTTATTTTGTAAAGACCAGACCTGGTTTATGATGTAAAAAAAAAAAAAGTGATTTAATCAGCCAAGAAAAAAAAATGGGGGGCTAAAGACCTCCCCCCTCCCAGCCCCACCCACAGGTCGGTCCCTGTGGGTCTATTGTACTCTCCAAAAGGTTCAGCAAGCCATTCATAGGCGAGGGACTTAACGAAAGCTGCTACATGATCCATTTTTAATCGAGTCCTGTTAGCCTGGTTCTCTAGAAAACCGTGAACAGATCCGGTATTTTAATCAGACGAGCTCTGTTTTGTTATACTGAATTTCCTGCAATTGAAAATCGCAGGATTTTTTTTTGTAGTCGTTAAATCACTAGTTTCCTTGTCTTTGTTAGTATGTTACTTTGTACTGTCAGTCACGAAGCTTTATGATCGTTGCAGCCAGTCAATTTGACCATACATCTCTTTATCGTCTGTCAGGGAAATGTTGATAAGGGTATTATACTCTTTACACATCAAATTTGCGAGGGCGGAAACTATCAGCCGATACTTCCTCCGGCAAAAACACGCTATTGTTTAAAATAGGGCTAGCAGTTAATATCAGGGCAGTTGACCTAAAGCTTTTATATGCATTTTTTTTTTCCGATTATGACTACCGTACTTTCACACGCAGTTTCTATAAGCTAGCACATAAAAAACAGGGAGAACATGTTTTCTTTACATAGAAGAAACGCATTGCCTAAAACGAAATAAAACCGATCCATTATTTTGGTTTTTCAAAACCTAAATACTCTTTCTGCGAGCAAACATCTTGCGTTTCGATGAGTCATCAGGGTACGAGTTTTTTTTTAAAAAGCGATTTATCCTGGGGTTTTTTCTCTTGATAAAAACATCCTAAGAAACAATGTGCGCTTTAAGAAACAAAACCATCGATTTACCTCTAAACGAGAGGCAGCCCAGAGGCGGCAGCTCACACAGGCGTGAATGCATAATCTTTCATCTCGAACTGGTGGGGGGAACAAATTCAAAGTTAGTTTAATTCCAACGAGCTTAGTTTATTGTTTTCAACTTTTTTCCTGTGAATTGAAAATATCTTCGATTTATGCAGTTATTATCACTATTGAATTTCCTTGCTTTTGGCAAGTATTAACTTTACTGTGCAGTCTACCCGAAGCGTTAATGACGAGGGGTCCATATGCATCATTCTCTGTGTATCGTGTCAAGAAATGCGGATGATAAGATAAAAACTTTTGTTGACATTGTAGTGGAAAATACAATAACTGGAATTTTTCAACAATTACAATTTAACCCGTAAATTGCGAGATGGTTTGATGGAGAAAAATAAATTTTGGTGATTATTTAATTGTTATGTTTAATGAAAGGTAATTGTAGGCTATTTGTTGGCATTTCTATCAGCATCCTATCATCAATATTCAGTTGTTAATAGTGAACAAGGGTCGCGTATTGAAAATTCAGTAAAAATGAATACTAAGGGAGCTAAATGTGGTATATGGTTTAAGTTTCTGTCGCGAGATCCTACTTTCATCCGAGTCGCTGGATCAAGTCATTTGTCTGAGG
>JAHPZR010021129.1:7500-10487 GCA_019787425.1 Platygyra sinensis | reverse complement strand
TGAGTTGATTAATGCAAATAAATTATAGAATAATTGTTTACCTGACAGAGTATGTCTTTCTGTGATTCAAGGTGGTTGACGAAAGATGCTGCACTCTCGAGGGTTGCTTTGGAAATGGTAGTTGGAGGCTGTGTAGCGGAAACGCTGGCCAATAGCTCCCCCATAATGTGGTTGAAAACGTATAGAGTGCATGCTAAACGTGGAATTAGTTCTGGCGTTTTTGACTTTGGTGGGACTTTTCCCTCTCTGATCGCCTCATTTACTTCTTCCACAAACTGATCCATTGTGTCTCTCAGGAATTCCTTCCCTTGATCATCAAAGGCAAATTCTACATTGTCTTCAATTACGGTGATGTTAAGGAATAGTTCACGGAAAGCGCTGACGACCTCTGTTGTTATCTGTTCACTGGCGGCCTCCATATCAGTCAGTGTGGGACGGAAGGCAAGTGGGGTCGCAAGAAGAATTCTGTCTACCAAACCATGACCATGGTCCATTCTTGCAATTAATTTGGCTGTGTTAAATAGCTGGGTGGAATCAAGGATGCAGAAAGGCGTGTTCAGCGGGATTACTCGGCTTTCCTCAGTAGAGTAGTGGTAAGAACACTTTTCCCCGGAGAAGAGTTTGCACAGTAGCTGTACGTCTCCTGTTGCATTATCTTCATCTGACTTGGAAAGCTTGTTCAAAATATCAAACACTTCAGGTGACAGAACGATGCCTTTCTTGTTTATAGCAAGTCTTTTGATGAAGCCAGATGATGTACACTTGTTAATGATGAAGTCGTTCATGTCCATATGTTCCAGTGGATCTTGTGCTGCGTATTGAACTGCAGAAGATTTGCCTGTTTGATAAAATAAGACATGTTGCAATACTGTTGACACAGATCTGTTTGTCGTGTGTGCAAAGGGAGGACATAGATGGAGTACCAAAACTGACGCAGTTATAGTGAGCGTAATTATAGTGGGAAAAAGGTTATCAAAAGAAATCATTTCAATAATATTTACTTGTCCCAGGATATCCAACAAATATGGTGAACATATTGAGGGATTGCTTGTGCGTGGTGGTCTCCACTCGTGCATTGTTGGAAGTAAGTAAAAATGTTGTAGTAGTCAATAATGAAGGAACGAAGTATCCTTCACAGCTTCCGACCGAGACAGCCTTATTCTTAACAAATTTGTAAACATCTTGATTTGGAAAAAGTTTGCTGTACTGGAACTGTATGGCATTGAGACGTTTTTGTAAGTTTATCCAGGTCTGCTCGTGTTGCTTGTTCATTTTTGATAAAGCATACATATTTCGTTGTCGTTGATAAGGTCGATATTGCCAGCAAAGATACTGTTGTCGAGTGAAATTATTAATCACTGGCAGGGATTAATATTTTGGAGGCGGTTAAAGGCTTGTAACAACACTGTCCAATCAGAGGAAGGCGCTGCAATGAAAGGTTTTCACATGCTTTTGTTAGGCAACTGATGGAATCCATTGATTAGACACTACCTATGTGGGAACAATTGTTAACTCATGCGTGATAATTACTTCTCTATTTAGGATCATGTGTTCATTCAGATAATTGAAATTTAGATCTCGAGTGTTGAACGCCGAATTCAAAGGATGAATTGTCAAGATTGTTATATCAACAAACATTGTGTTTTCATTATAATAATTAATAATAATTAAAAATTTATAACGCGCCTTTTCTATGCAAATATGATCAAAAGCGTGTAACAATTGATACTTAAAAATATTATTAAAAACAAGAAAGAGTAAAAATAAAATAAAATAAAATAACCATAAGAATTAAGCATTACATATCAAAAGCTAATTTAAAAAGATGCGTCTTAAGTACAGATTTAAAACGTTCAAAATTGTCCACAAGGCGGATATGTAGGGGCAGACTGTTCCATAAGGTAGGGGCCGCGGATGAAAAAGCGTGATCCCCTAAAGTCTTTTTCAGTTTTACACTTGGATAATTTAAGGTAAGACCGCTAGCTGAACGGAGAGTATAGCGCGTCTGTACCTTAATAGCAATTAGGTCAGTCAAGTAACCAGGTGCGTGACCATATATAGCTTTGAAAGTGAGAAGAAGTATTTTAAAATCAATACAAAATTTGACAGGAAGCCAATGTAACGAACACAGTACCAGTACTGGTGTCATTGTTAACTAAAGGGTTGATCTGGCCATAATTTTGAAGGATTGTTAATAATAACTGGAAACTTCAACATGTACTGAAATAAAATCGAAATTATTGGATTAATTAGGCTTATGGTTAATATGATAACAATTAAGATTTTAGTAATTGAGAAAGCAGCTCAAGTAGCCATGAGATTCACACGGTGGAAACAGACCATTATGGGTATTTAAAATCGGTATGGCGGTATTAAAAATTAACTACTTAAATTAGCATATGGAAAAGGAACGGCGGCTTTGAAAAGCAAATGTGTCAAAGGTAACAAACCAAACCCCATAGATTAGAAAATCGCCGGTGGCTTTAGAAAGGGAAATAGGGTTGGAAAACGGTTGTTTAAGTAAATGCAGGTTGTTTAAGTAAATACAACAGGATCCTTCAGAAGCAGTTTGATTTAAAGCCTGGTGGAA
This sequence comes from Platygyra sinensis, assembly GCA_019787425.1. Lineage (NCBI taxonomy): Eukaryota > Metazoa > Cnidaria > Anthozoa > Scleractinia > Merulinidae > Platygyra > Platygyra sinensis. The sequence goes on along the minus strand of JAHPZR010021129.1, from coordinate 7,897 downwards.
GTATGAATGATAAAGGAGTACAAGTGGCTATTGGTTTAAAAAGACAGCATGAAACTACTACGGTTACCAAAATACCAGCACAGGTCCAAACAAAAGACCAAGGAACCCAGTGTGGCATGTCGAAAGGCAGTTACGGGCGAGAAAAAGAACACAGGAAATGGCGGTACGATGACTTAGTTGCGAGACTTAATGATAAGGAAATGCTTATTGAGTGGCTGATGGAGGAAGGCCTGCTAACCAAGTCACAAAAGTGTTCTGTTTGCGAAGGTGATATGCAGCTGGTAAAATGTAACGACCGGTCGGACGGCGTGAAATGGGAGTGCAGAAAGCGGATTGGTCAAAAAAGACACAAGGCAGAGTGGTCGGTAAGGAGAGGAAGCTGGTTCGCAGTGGAGGA
>JAHPZR010021129.1:0-2500 GCA_019787425.1 Platygyra sinensis | reverse complement strand
CGTTTTCCAACCCTATTTCCCTTTCTAAAGCCACCGGCGATTTTCTAATCTATGGGGTTTGGTTTGTTACCTTTGACACATTTGCTTTTCAAAGCCGCCGTTCCTTTTCCATATGCTAATTTAAGTAGTTAATTTTTAATACCGCCATACCGATTTTAAATACCCATAATGGTCTGTTTCCACCGTGTGAATCTCATGGCTACTTGAGCTGCTTTCTCAATTACTAAAATCTTAATTGTTATCATATTAACCATAAGCCTAATTAATCCAATAATTTCGATTTTATTTCAGTACATGTTGAAGTTTCCAGTTATTATTAACAATCCTTCAAAATTATGGCCAGATCAACCCTTTAGTTAACAATGACACCAGTACTGGTACTGTGTTCGTTACATTGGCTTCCTGTCAAATTTTGTATTGATTTTAAAATACTTCTTCTCACTTTCAAAGCTATATATGGTCACGCACCTGGTTACTTGACTGACCTAATTGCTATTAAGGTACAGACGCGCTATACTCTCCGTTCAGCTAGCGGTCTTACCTTAAATTATCCAAGTGTAAAACTGAAAAAGACTTTAGGGGATCACGCTTTTTCATCCGCGGCCCCTACCTTATGGAACAGTCTGCCCCTACATATCCGCCTTGTGGACAATTTTGAACGTTTTAAATCTGTACTTAAGACGCATCTTTTTAAATTAGCTTTTGATATGTAATGCTTAATTCTTATGGTTATTTTATTTTATTTTATTTTTACTCTTTCTTGTTTTTAATAATATTTTTAAGTATCAATTGTTACACGCTTTTGATCATATTTGCATAGAAAAGGCGCGTTATAAATTTTTAATTATTATTAATTATTATAATGAAAACACAATGTTTGTTGATATAACAATCTTGACAATTCATCCTTTGAATTCGGCGTTCAACACTCGAGATCTAAATTTCAATTATCTGAATGAACACATGATCCTAAATAGAGAAGTAATTATCACGCATGAGTTAACAATTGTTCCCACATAGGTAGTGTCTAATCAATGGATTCCATCAGTTGCCTAACAAAAGCATGTGAAAACCTTTCATTGCAGCGCCTTCCTCTGATTGGACAGTGTTGTTACAAGCCTTTAACCGCCTCCAAAATATTAATCCCTGCCAGTGATTAATAATTTCACTCGACAACAGTATCTTTGCTGGCAATATCGACCTTATCAACGACAACGAAATATGTATGCTTTATCAAAAATGAACAAGCAACACGAGCAGACCTGGATAAACTTACAAAAACGTCTCAATGCCATACAGTTCCAGTACAGCAAACTTTTTCCAAATCAAGATGTTTACAAATTTGTTAAGAATAAGGCTGTCTCGGTCGGAAGCTGTGAAGGATACTTCGTTCCTTCATTATTGACTACTACAACATTTTTACTTACTTCCAACAATGCACGAGTGGAGACCACCACGCACAAGCAATCCCTCAATATGTTCACCATATTTGTTGGATATCCTGGGACAAGTAAATATTATTGAAATGATTTCTTTTGATAACCTTTTTCCCACTATAATTACGCTCACTATAACTGCGTCAGTTTTGGTACTCCATCTATGTCCTCCCTTTGCACACACGACAAACAGATCTGTGTCAACAGTATTGCAACATGTCTTATTTTATCAAACAGGCAAATCTTCTGCAGTTCAATACGCAGCACAAGATCCACTGGAACATATGGACATGAACGACTTCATCATTAACAAGTGTACATCATCTGGCTTCATCAAAAGACTTGCTATAAACAAGAAAGGCATCGTTCTGTCACCTGAAGTGTTTGATATTTTGAACAAGCTTTCCAAGTCAGATGAAGATAATGCAACAGGAGACGTACAGCTACTGTGCAAACTCTTCTCCGGGGAAAAGTGTTCTTACCACTACTCTACTGAGGAAAGCCGAGTAATCCCGCTGAACACGCCTTTCTGCATCCTTGATTCCACCCAGCTATTTAACACAGCCAAATTAATTGCAAGAATGGACCATGGTCATGGTTTGGTAGACAGAATTCTTCTTGCGACCCCACTTGCCTTCCGTCCCACACTGACTGATATGGAGGCCGCCAGTGAACAGATAACAACAGAGGTCGTCAGCGCTTTCCGTGAACTATTCCTTAACATCACCGTAATTGAAGACAATGTAGAATTTGCCTTTGATGATCAAGGGAAGGAATTCCTGAGAGACACAATGGATCAGTTTGTGGAAGAAGTAAATGAGGCGATCAGAGAGGGAAAAGTCCCACCAAAGTCAAAAACGCCAGAACTAATTCCACGTTTAGCATGCACTCTATACGTTTTCAACCACATTATGGGGGAGCTATTGGCCAGCGTTTCCGCTACACAGCCTCCAACTACCATTTCCAAAGCAACCCTCGAGAGTGCAGCATCTTTCGTCAACCACCTTGAATCACAGAAAGACATACTCTGTCAGGTAAACAATTATTCTATAATTTATTTGCAT
>JAHPZR010021128.1:0-12799 GCA_019787425.1 Platygyra sinensis | reverse complement strand
AAGACTCGAAAAGAACATGTTTAGGAAGGGCTTTCTTCAATGAGCTGCAAAAGAAAGAAATGTTAATTGGAAGCAAAATGAATTCCAAAAGCGCTACGCAACTCTGTATAAAGTGAAAAGAAAACATCGGATGCGACAAGCAAAGACTTACTGTCAAAAATGTCAGGATTTTAAATCAACAACGAGTAAAAACCTTCTCAAACAAAGGATATTAAATTGCGCGTACTTGTTGCTTCCGAAGTAAGGTCTTGTTCAGCGCGAGGCGGTAAATTAGCAAGAGGGCTATTTCTTGTGGTTAAAAGACATTCTCTTCACAACAATAAAAGGCTTAACATGGAGTTTTTCCGCCATGTTCGTTTCTTTGAATCAGCAATTGATTTTTGCACAGAGTCAGCCCGAAGACAAACGTCTTTTTATTACACACACAATTGTACAGTTGAGAAAAAGGCGAAGGCAGGTGGTTTGCTGTTCAATGTTGTTGCAAACTTTTTTCAAATACCTTCGATAAAACAACTGCAAAGTTTTTGAGCAATCATTATTGATTAACTGCGGATTGGTGACTTTTTACAAAAACAAACTCCACGGGAAATGGAAAGTCGTTTTATTAAGCAATAATGACAAGTAGAGCATTTCTTGAAGAGTTTCTCTGCGGGTAGCCGACCAAAACATTCGCTTAGTACTGTTCCGCATTGTGTTGAACACAAAGAAAGCGTTAAAACCATTACAAAAGACATTTCATAATGCTCTCTATGAATAAGAAAAAAGGTGAAAAAATCTGTCTGGTGATTGTTTAGAACCAAAACACCTGCAGAACTGCTGAGGTTCAAATTCGTTTTTCGAACTTTCCGTCGTTGACGATATTTTCAGTGATATCGGACTTAATTGGCCTTGTCGCCGGGTCTAATATGGAAATGACGCCCTTTCAAAGTAATGCGCAAACGTTATGTATTCCACAAAGGATATTTCAATCAGGAGGGATTAACAAGGCGGCCCACAAAAAAAAGCAAGATTAGAGTCTTAGATCACACCGTCTAGCTGTACTATTACTGATGGCGGAAATTTCACATCGTAGTTTTTAAGTCGCTGAAAAGAAAGTTTAGCTGTCGCATTTAGCTCCTCGATCGAGCGTTCATGTTAATGCAGTTCAAAGATTAACATCCCACGAAGGTACAAAGATTCCAGTATTGTACATTGGAGAGAGATTGTAAAACGACGTGCCACCGTAAACTTTAAAACCGAAATAAATATCATAGAAATGACCTTACAACTGCTTCAGTCCTAATGATCCATTTAGCACAAAAATTACGAAAGAAGGTGACGATTAATATCATTTCAGTATCCTTCAAACAGACTAAATAGTTGGGTAAAAAGTTTTGTTGTCAAACTGCTAACTGGTGTGTTTTGACGTCTCGATTGAACAATAACAAACATCTTTTTTTCAAAAATGTTGTTTTCCTTTGGAAGAAACTCATAAAAACCCGCTTTAAAACAAACCTTTTAAAAAAAGCCTCAGGAATTTAAACCGCAGTAAAATTTATTCCACCTAGCGGTATCCTAGGGCCCAACAAAAACACGTTTCAAAGACATCGATATCAGATGAATGTAAAATGAAAGAAGCTTAAGCGGTTTGAAAAATTTTCAAACAGTTTCCCGAAGTTTAGTCTGACTATAATAAAGAATAAAGCTAAATAAAACTAATTTCCGAATCCGAGAACCCCGACCCCTCTCATTAATCAAGATACCCCATTGAGTTCTGCCATGACGTTACAACCAGAAATAAGCATTGAACAATGGCGAATATAAGAAAGCGTACAATAGCTGTAAACTTTTCAGTTGTAAGCAGGCACGTATTCTCAGCAGGGTTTTTGGACCATTCAAACATGTCACGCAGACCGCTTTCTGATGAAATTTTAGCGTAAATTTGATACACGAAGTCCACAAAGAACGCTTGTCTGCCGAGACATCACCGACGTTTACTCGGGAAATTACGAGTTGTCAGGAAAATGGTGTTGGTGTCTAGAAATTTGTAAAAAAAAATCTGATTCGTAGGCGTTCTTAAACGATATACTGTATATATATATCATTTACAAGTGGATCGCCTCTATGAAGCACCTGTTGTCATTTGATAAATACAGTGTTTTTTTTCTGATAACTAACTTATTTTATACAAACGAACGTTCCACACAAGGGTCATACAAGCCCGTCCAAAACATGTCACATGCGTTTCCACGGTTTTTTTACTGTTTCGGGCCAACATTTTTTCAACTTACCTGTAACTTTTAAAACCACCCATCTCCCGTGCGTTAAGATCGTGCTTTCCGAGCCGGTCTGCATCGTTCTACAACGATAAATTCCCGAATCGCTTTCTTTGGCTCCCGAGAGTAAGATCGCCGAGCTGTTTATCATGTGCAAACGGCGAGAGTACCGCGAGTCAATGTGTGGTTTGAAGTTCATGAACTTGATAAAAATCGGGCTTTTCGAGCCGTTCTTTCGCCACTCCAAAAGATCGGATGGTTGGTTCGGGTCCACGGCATCACAAGGGAGCATTGCATCTGAACCAAGCTTTACAGCGATTTCTAACGGTGGACTTTTTCCTCCTCCTGGGTCTGTGTTCGACGAACTTCCTTGCGCTAAGCCTAGAGTAAGAATGAAAATTAGATAGGTTAACCTTGCACATTTAGCCGGTCTCTGAGTTTAGTTTTGGACGCGATCTTTCACGGCATATTCCCAACATTTGTTCTTGTCTTGATAAAAATAATCGCTTTGATCTCTGCTTAAAACTGATCGTGAAAAGCTCCGGCTTCTATATGTTGAAATACGGAAACGTGCGCTATAATTACACAGCTGTGAAGTCTAGGTTGGTTGGTTACGGGAAAGTACAGTGGCCCAAGATCGAATGGTGACGCTTTCTAACACAGCTGGATTAGACGAAACAAAATGCTCAAATTATTTACCAGCGCTCTCATGCCTTGCCATAATTTCTCAAATGCCGTAGAAAACAGCGAAAGCCACCTCATGTTGGTTTTCTACTCATGTGTCGCGCAGAACGCGCGACGACAGAACTTGTTTAGATCGCGAGCGCGATAATATCCAGAACGTTAAGCGTCTTCATCGCGAAATCTTACATCGATTTAAGTACTCCGTAGATAGATGACAACCTCGCTGAATTTTGCTGGGTCCACGATTACACTCGCTGCGATTCTGCATGAAAATACGATGTGCACTGCCGATGTGCCCCAGAATGAAGAGCTCTCGAAGTTTAGTGGATCGTTTCATTCGATTGCGGCGCAATATTACGGTAAAATCAGTAGTTTGTTGTGTTTAGGGATTGCTAACGGCATCATCATTGATAATATGAAAGGGTCGCTGATTTTAAGCCGAGATACTTTCAGCGGCGTTTCGGCAAAAGTATGATAATAAAGGGAAGGTTTTATAAACTTACCTCGTTGAAATGAAGAGAAAAAGCAACCGATCCACAGGAAACACCAAAACATGACGCTATCGAACCTATAAACGAAGAAGACACGGAAATCACGGATGTTAAAATGTGACGATTCTCGTAGAATTTTCTCCTCTGGCCCTCGATTCCTTCAAGAATACTTTCCGAACCTTTTACACATGTTTGTGAAATAACACTGCAGACAAAGCGGTCCCTAATCGGGCATACACTGAAATGGACATCAATAACTCACTAAATCGACCAAAATGGAAATGGCCTAAGATAACAATAGACGGACACCAGGATCACGAGACAGCCAATCAAATTGCGAGATAATGTTTTAGTTGACAAGTAAATTGATGGCTTGACACACCAAACGAAATCAAACAAGCGCGTGGTTTTCTCGGAGAATCTACTACGCTTCGCGCGATAACTCGCGCGGTAAATAAACACTCGAAAGTGAAAATCTATTTTCGATACAGTATCTTAAACGGTTTCGAGGCAAAAATTAATGGAGCTACAAAGTGCAAATTTTCAAGCTGAAAAACAACCGGAAACCACACCGAGCGATCAAGTTCATTGTCAAAGAAACAATGACATTGAAATAATTCCGAATTTGCAATTAATGGATAATAGCTTCATGGTTAATTGTAAAACAAAGAATACCGCGCGGGAACACACTTTTCGGTGGTAAACAATTTTTCGAATCCGTACGCGCAATTCCAGTTTGGTTTCGACATAACAAAAGTTGCTTTCTTTGTAAATATTTGAAAACCGCAAATAGATCCTCGCCCTTAACAGTCTGACGTCAACAGGTCAAAGAAGATAAGTTTAGGTTTCCAGAGAAAGGGGTCAATTGACGCGAATAGATTTTGTAGAAGAGTTCAACAATCCAAGATAGGATCGAGATAAAATTTCCGATTTTAGCAGACGGCGAAATTCTCAAAATACCTGTTCTACTGGTAAGCAAAACAAACCTGACACTGAAGTTTGAAACGTCACGGCTCATTTAGTTCAATTTCTTCAATTTTAACGCAAACATTGCGAGAAACCACAGTGAAAGAAACAAACGACCCCAGGCGGCGTCTACTTAATTTCTAGCCACCAGCGGTGACCGCCCCCAGATCAAATCACCTCAATTCCTGTGGCTTTTATAATGTAATTTGTTTTTGAATGTCTCGTAATGATGTATCGAGTTTGCGCTTCACTTTTTGGCTCTATTTTTTTTTTTTTTTTTTTTAATTTTTATTCTGATCGATCATAGTTGGTAGAGGGGATCGATAAACAAGCGAATAGAATCGCGAGAGAACTAACCTGCGATCAGGCGTTTTTTCGGGGAGGGAGGGAAGGATCGCAGGTTACGAGAGAACTGGACCAAAGGGCAAAATGGAAGACTTACTGGGTGGGGGTAAGGACCGACATCGCGTGCTTTGCGCTCACTTCTCTCGCTTCCACATCTCTCGAGCTAGTTCCCAGGATCGACGAGGGGGGCGTTGGGATTTTTGGCCAATGTTTGGTTCGGTTTTTCGGTTTTCGCACTTGAAAACTGCGGTTTTTCGGTTTTGGGGTCTTCCACGGTTTTCGGGTTTTCTCGAATTTAATAGTCTTTGGTTTTCGGTTTTTGTCAACATTGATGGCGGTTTTTTGGATTCTTTTATCCAGTGCATTTTACGGTTTTTCTGGTTTTTCCAAGGAAGTTACACCCCGCAGTCGCGCTAAACCGGTCAGTAATTCCAAGAGACCATATATATAGCGTTCTATCCCTTGTTTTGAAGGCATGGTTGACAAGCTTACTCTATTTAGCAGCCGTAATTTGGGTCGTAATGGAAAAGCTCAAGATCATTACATCAAAGCAAAGCACTATTTCTCAAATATCACGTTACTGGAATAATATCTTTTAGACTTTGATCTTAAGGCCCGTTTACACGGGCGATTTTTGTCGCGGCAACTCGATGCAATTTTTGTCGCGCTAAATTTGCATCAAGTTTCAAACATGTTCGAAACCCCTGCGATATCGCGGCGACAAATCGCACTGAAAATCGCACCTGGTTTACACGTGCGATTTTGAAGCTGCAAATTTAGCGCGACAAAATTTGCATCGAGTTGCCGCGACAAAAATCGCCTGTGTAAACGGGCCTTTAGACTGGACCATAGAGTTGCTAGAGCTCAATGCCTTTTAGTCGCGGGAATAACATTGCGCTCACTCGCTCCGTTCGTGTCGTAGAATAAAAGCAAAAAGAGACTGTGGTTAGTTGTAAAAGTAGCAAAAAGTAGTTTAACAAATGAATAAAGATGGTAAACTTAGGTTGGTTGTAAAATGCGGCTGCCATTGTACCTACACAAATGAAAATTCCGACAATGGCAATCAAAAAGCAACTTCAGAATATGGTGTTTTTTCAAACAAAAATCACTGACCTACAAACATTTTATTGCGCAATTTAATTCTAGCTTCACATCGGCTATAGGTCTGTTGAGCCTATTTACAAAAATAATAAGCAAATGTTTAAACTAGTAAAACAAGTTTAGACGTAGAAAAATTAAATAACAGTCAAATTTTGAAGCCTACCGAGCCTTTGTCAGCGAGGGCTTTTATTTCGGTTTTCGATCGCGGTTTTGGACGAAATTTATTGCGGTTTTGCGGCTTTCAGCGATTTTTTGTGCGGTTTTGCGGTTTCTAATAGGCCCCTACGCCCCCCCCCCCCCCCCTAACATCCCCATGCATTTATGTTTGTCTTTCCGTTTCAAGTCGATCGCTGAAAGGCAGACGACGCGTGATGGACAATGATTAGTAGCTTTCTCGGACAATACCAAATGTAGATTAGCGAAACGAGGAAAAATTACGAGAAGGAAACACCTGATGAAAGGCACAAAACACCACACTTTATTCCGTTACCTTGTACAACGCTGCGCCTTTGAACAGGAGGCATGTTCATCGTCATGCCAACCACACACGTGTGGCTGTGGGAAAATGTGCATTTTCGATAGATCGTAACACCAAAAGCCCTCATTTGATAATCGTTAGTAACAACTCGCAGACTAACGTGTGTTTGCAGGATATGATAAAGACCCAGGTGCCGTTAAAAGAATAATTAGGCTACACGAAATAACAAATAAATAAGACTCATAAGTATTTTGATTTATTTTGGCCACGTGCAAACTCAAAAGATAATAGTTTACCAAGATAGAAAAATACAAAAGTGATAATAATAAGCCATAAAGAAGCAAGCATGGTTGAGGATGGAGAAGATTAAGACGGATTGCAAACGACGAAATTGAACAATTTAGGCTAAACTTTTCAAGATGCTCAAACTGTGACGTAGATAGTAGACTGGTGGCAGTCTGTTTTTATCTCGAAATTCAGTAGGGGTTACTAGTATGACGTTTTGTCTAAAGGGGAATGGGACGAGACAAGGCACGCACCCATGTATCACACTGCCCGGCCAACGCCATACCGCCCTTCTGCGCTCGCGCGCTTGTCCTCGTGGCCAGCAGACTACGTAGATAGCTTCTCGACTGTTTACCCTAGCGTCATCTCACGAAAGGCTAACACTCGACACGTGAGCTTTAGTAACTCGCTTTGGCGGTTAATTTACTTTTATCGACTGCATACAGTCATTAGTGAGTGGTTCCTACTTCAAGCTGATAAATAGGTAACAGTTCTCAATGGAAGACACGATCGAGATGACCCTGGAAACGAATGTAACTGGTGTTATGATATTTCTAACTGTCCACAAAGCCATAGAGGCAATATTTACAATTCCTCTTTATGAACTCTATACAGCAAGCACTTGAGTTACGTGGCTCTATGATATCCACGCTACTGTCTTGACTCAAGTGAAAAGCGACCAGAAATTGTGTTGTCGTTTCTTCCAAACCGTGCATTGAACCAGGAAAAAATGTCTTCTTAAGATTCACGAATCTCGAGATCGTTTCGTTGTACAATGTCGATTTCTCCACCACGTGGAACGCTTTTTAAAATATTGCACACATAGTTGTTTTCTTTAATATCTGTGTGGAATGTCTCCGGATATTCTTGCAATATTTCACGGACAAGGGAAAATAGGAGACAAACTCAATATTTTACAATCATGGACACAATGTTGAACGTTTCCGAAACACAGCTCTCGTTAGCCGGAAGAGACATGATAAAACCATCAGCGTAACTTAGACACGTTACCATACTGAAAGAGTTTAACTCGAGATTAAGCAGGGAAATAATCAGGAATACTCATATACGATCGTATAATTGCGAGCTTAATTAGAATCTACACTACTAATGATGTTTAAATATTCTCTCAAAATTACCGATTGTAAGGAGAGTGCTTAGGATTTTACGTGCTCATTTATTATATAGCTGAGAAAATTACGAGTACTTCGGCTGTACTAAGTTGTACTGTAGTATAAAATTAACAATTGATTACCCTACCCTCAGCCAATAAGAACAGAGTAATTTTTCTCAGTCGTATCATAAAACACCGGATAGACTTAACGCTGGTTTTCGGTGGAGATGTTGCTAGGAAGCCTCTGGTATTGCTTCGGTGCCCGTGAGCTTCGTAACAAGAGAATTGTTTTCAGAGATTAGATTTCCGCTGAGTTCTTATTTCAGTCTAACTTTTTGTAAGTCTCCAAAGGGTGTTCTGGGTCTTTCACAAGTTGTAGACGTAACAAGGAGATATTTTACTTTCATATAAAATCACTTTATCTTTTATTTGTTATTAGTATTCTTGCACCGACTAAACATTCTATATTTATAACACTCAATCCCCCGCCACTTGAAACACCTTTCATTTCGCCTCCTCCCGGAAACACAGAAGAATTTCAAAAAGCTGTTCGGAGCGAGCTATTTTCAGCCGCGTTGAACGAAGAGGAACTAAAATTAAATTAAATCAAACAGATAATTTCAAATATAAAGCTGTCCCGAGGTTTATGTTTTTGTAACTTCAGGTTTTATTTCGGAAACAGAACTAAATTTTCAAGCGCTTTATTTGTTATGTTTCAGGACAAAATGAACACTGTCTGACATTTGTGTAATAAACGTTTCTTATCAAACAGATCTTCAGTTTGCAAGACAAAGGAAAACTAGCAGAATTAGGATAAGTTACTATCCGGTGGATGCCGTGGTTTGTTTTATGAGCACTTTTCCGCTGGATAGCGAGTGTTTTCCAGCCTTTGAACAACCGGGGCCTGGTGTATAGGTGGTTTTTTTCAGTAAACTGTAGAGCTTTTATTTGAGTAAAATTTTTAACCCTGTTAATTTAATCTGGGCAACAAAAGATTCAGCATGCAAGTAATTCGGTTTTCAGTAATTCTAACGACCAGTGCTTCAACGGAAGAAACTAGTTTTGTCTTGACGTCTCTAGTAAATAATTTACGTTTGGAGAACACTGAGACGCTCTTAGGTCAAGCTTGAAAGTATTTACACGCTCTCTGAAAACTTTGGGTCAAAAACCAGTACGAAAACACTGACGACTGCCTGTATCATTAAATCCCCGCACAACTGTTGTTCCAAAAATTGACTAATTCTTCCATTGTCTTTGTCAATGGCACAGCACGATCAAGTGTTTATATAATCTGCCTTCGTCCAAAGCTTTATTCTTCAAACGGAAATCATCGCAATAACCCGGCGTTTGCCAGTGGAATCGTGATCTGAAATCCGCTTAAGGATTTTATCGGATAAAACATTACACTAGGTCTGAAGGTTTATATTTCAGTTATCATTGCGAGTTTCCTTCACTGGCATATCTTTGCCGGATTAATTAATCCCCAAAGCAGCCCATAACCACTGAATTCAGTAATTCATCTATTTTAGGTTTCAATATGGCGTCGTTCTTTTCGAGATAAAAAATGTTCTAGCTGTTGTATTTGTAAGCGAAGCGAATTATCCTTTGAACAAATCTTTTGATATACGAGGTAAAACTTTGGTGGGTTTTTAGGTTTATTGCATATACAGAACTAATATTTTACCTTTCTATGATACTAGGGAGGATATTCATTAGACATTGGAAAATAAAATATGAAAAACAGGAAGAAAGCCTACCTCGGTAACTAAACTGTGTGAATATCTTGACATTCACAACCCTGTTGAGATAAACAAAGATAGACAAGGGTTTAGCGTAAACGGCTATGCATCCACTGAACTAAGATCAATATTTGAAAGCTTTTGGCTAAAACGCGCATGTGGATGACTTTGTTTTCAGTTTTACTTACCAGCTAAGTGAGAGAAGCTGTGAAAATTCAAAGACTGAAGCAAGGGCAGCACGACAGATGAAGCGAGAAAAAACGAAAGTGTTTGACAAAAAGTAAACCTGACGTATAAGGCATTAATTCAGAAGCGGATAATATAGAAAAAGACGCACAGCGTGACGTGAATTTGTACTACTTGAGACAAAGCTCATTATCATGCCGAATAGAATCATTGAGTGAAAATATGTGAATATTGGGTGGATTTCAAGAGTCAGTATTTAAGCAAACCCATCAAAATCTACTTAAATGTTCGGTCAAGAAAGCGCCGTGTATTGCACCCTCATGCAAAATCAGTAAATGCTGAAATTACATAGTTCAAAATGATTTGACTCCAATCTAAAACCAGCTTATGAATTTTTCATTGATTACTGAACTATTTTTGTCTCAAAAAAATCTCCTATTTATACTATTACATACTTTGTGGCGTGTTTTTGACCTGCGTTTGGTGACGGCTGTTCAACAGGATAAATGAAAAATCCATTAGAGCTTAATTTAGCTTCATTTCGTTTGTTTATTGGGTCACTTTAAAGCAGATACTAATAACTTCAGAACTGATTTATTAGACAGATTGAAAAAAAGCATAAAAACCACCAAGAGCTTGTTTGAAGGGGAACTGACGAAAGACGAATTCAAAGTTGCTGCTAAAATGACGCTTTTGGTGAGCTGAGCCGACCTCTATCAGTCTGGCGAAAAAAACCAAAATCACTGACAATGCTGGAGAATGCACGAACAATATTTCTGAAAATAGTTCGATTCGGTTTTTAATTTTGTTTTGTTAGTATTTCGATGAAGCTAAAATTGTAATTAAATCATGTTAGCTAAGTGGATTCAAGTCCGGATGAAGAGAGCTAGACTAAAGATTAACTTTGACCAGTAATATTTTGTAACTGAAATAATATGAGTCTTACTTTTCATTTTTACTGAGATTTTCGGATAGAATTGATCGCATGAAAAACTCATACGGAAATTTCTTCATCCAATCCAATCGCGAGACGACTTTCTCGCACGTGGGAATAGCGCTTTGCCTAATCAGAGCTGTCAAAATGAATCCGCCAGTTTGCAACGCGTTCACGATGTTGTTGGGATCTCTTCAATTTTGTTCACAGAAATTTGTAGAGTTTCCACAAGCTTACTCCATTTTTCTCGCAAATGTGCTGTAAACCACAGACAATGGCGGAAGGTTCGAAGACGTTTATCGCTTTAGATTAACTTATTTAAAAGTACATCCAGTAAGAGAAGAACAAAAAGACTCAAGGAAAAACCGGAGCAAGAAAAGGCCGGCAATATGCCGTAGCAGAAGCATATCACTATTCCAGGTGATATGGTTCTGGCCGTAAAGAATTTTTGGCGACAAATAGTACCAAACAAGGAAATGTCTGGAAACTCGAAGCAAAGCAAGGCAAGGGAGACAAATCAAACGCAGCTGAAGCGCGGACTGATGACGAGGTAAACATTCGGTAAGTATTTCGATCAATGCGTCGGTAGTATGTCGGTAGTGTGTCGGTGGTGTGTCGGTGGTGTGTCGGTGGTGTGTCGGTAGTGTGTCGTTGGGTTGTGTCGGTAGTGTGTCGGTGGTGTGTCGGTAGTGTGTCGGTAGTGTGTCGGTAGTGTGTCGGTGGTGTGTTGGTAGTGTGTCGGTGGTGTGTCGGTAGTGTGTCGGTAGTGTGTCGGTGGTGGTGAAGAAGCGACAAAGTGCTTGTACTCAGACGGAATGAAAACATAATTCAACATTTGTTCTGCTTAATGAAGGGTGAATAATAACGTCTTTAATTATAATAACATATCTGATGTTACAGTGAAAATATATAGATAGAAAAAGTTACAATAATTAAGATGAATAAAAATAATTAAATTGATCAAAATACATATGGGATATTTACACAGCTAGATTATATTCAAAAATTAATCTATTAAAAAAGCTATTTTTATAACGTTCAGTGTTAATACTGGGCCTGACAATGGATTTCCTTCGAAGGTTTACAGTATCGTCTTTGTACTTTGGGAGCAAGCTTTTCAATGGATGGTCATCGCTTTGAGCTTATAAAAAAGGCGTCTGTCGCTTTTCTCCAAAAGATCATATATATTATAACAGACCGACGTATAACGCCTCTTAAAGCATCTTTTTAAAAACCTTTGTATAACAGTAAGTTCGGAGACACTTGCAGCATAAACTGAAAGACCGTATAATAACTTAGGGATTACAATTGAATTAAAGAGATGGTCTATTTCATCTTGTGTGTATCCATCTTTACGTTGGCTTCTGATGACAAATAAACACTTGTTAGCTTCACGGAGCTTGGCCTTGGCATGCAAGCCAAACTTACAATTACCTTGAATCGTGACGCCTAATAAAGAAATGTTATTATATTGTTTGATATTGTGAGACATTGGGTAGACTGTTGAATTGCCTCTCTTATACGCATATATCTGGTTGAGGGTGTTGAGGGTATCTGGTCGAATATCTGGTTGAGGGTTGAAATCTCAGTAAGTATAAAATAAGCAAATTGCAGCTTGGAAAGTGCTTTGTACGGTATTTACGCACTCACTGTTTTTGTATCAGAAAACTAATTCGTTCGCCCCCGGCACGCTCACTCATTCGTTTGCTGATAGGACAACAACTCGTGCGTAAATAACGCACGCGCACACAGCGCGTACTTTCCATGAAGTAATATAAAGCAGTGTTTAGTAATGCAACTCGATTTTCTGTGTTGTCTGAATGAAAAAACGTGGAAGTTTTGTCGTCATTGAGAACATATCATTTCATGGCAATATTCATAAATTTGCCAGAACTGGGTCCGGTAATAAGAGCAACATTTTCCTTCAACTTGTCTCGCGACATTGTTGTATTGCAAGTTGACCCCGGCATTGTTATGCGTATTACCACGTTTGTGACCAACTTGTCTTGCAGCAAAAAAGTGTCAGGCAAGTTGAGGCAACATGTTCTGCAAAGTAGACTGAGTTTTACTTTCTCCAATAAGTTTTAGTTTTGCTGCCCGTATTACCACTGAAGCTACAACTTGGCTCGCAAGGAGTTCTATACAACGCTTGTGATTGGCTGTATGCGAAGCGGGGCTACACGGAAAAATAAAATAAGAAAACATGGCCGAATTCCAAGTA
>JAHPZR010021126.1:45000-46724 GCA_019787425.1 Platygyra sinensis | reverse complement strand
TTTGGGCCCTCACCCCACCCCTCCAGAATTTCCAATTCCCTCCATGGTGGGGGTATGGATATTTTTCTGGAACTGCATAATATAATATCAGAATGACGATCTCCTAAAATAGTTAAATATGAAACCCTCTAATTGAAGGCTTCGGTGGAAAAAGGGCGTTAGGTTTTTTACTGAAAAGTGAACTTTGTCGAAAACGCTCCAAATTTCGCATGCAGTTTTGTTTCCGTGTGTCAAACAATGTTCTGCAAGTTTTTTCCCTGAAGTTTGCTTCCTTTTTGAGATATTACGTATGCAAAAAAACACATTTTTCCAAGGGCATCCTCTGGGGACCTTTTGTTGAATGGAAAACAAAAGAAACCTTTTGTTTCGCTAAGCGATCAACTCACTATAAATACCTTAAGCTCTTACTACTGCTTTGCTAGCACAAGCGGATGAGGCGCTGAACGGGCCAGATATGAATTTGTTTTGCCGTGACGCCGGTTCGACACGAGGTCGCTCAATTTTTTTTTTCGCTCTGTTCCTTTTCTTTTTTCAAAAATGAAGATATCTATTTTAAAAAAATGCGTATACAGCGGGAATCTGGAGAGATTTTTTTATACAGGTTATTGTGACGTGAGACAACACGTGAATTTCGATCGAGCGTCAAAGCAAAGAGAAGTGATGCATGATGCAGTACAGCTCTTTCGACTAATATCTTAAGCATTGTTTTTAAGTACCTTGTAGCCTGCCTGGTGGTTGATAGGCATCATAAAGCCTTGATAACCCGTAAGTCACCAGCATGTTTTAAAGAAGCAAAACGTGTTCTGTAACTTCCAACGCAACTGATATCAGCGGCAAGTCAGTTATCAGCGTTCGAAGTCAGGTCGATCCAGGCAGCAAAGTCCAAGAGCAGTTCTTGCCCAAGAATAAAACCCTGTCGTGAGTTGTGGCCCATTTGCCAAGCGTTGCTAGCTTCAAAGTTTGGAAAATGAGAACTGCTTTTAGACTTATAAAATTTTTCTTGCATCATCCTCCATGTTTACCCGCGCACAAGGTGTAACAGAACCTTCCCGGCATGCATTTCGATCACGTTCGGCAAGACAAGCCAAGACAAGACAAGACAAGACAAGACTCCGTAAATCACAATAATATTTAACTAATTACAGAGCGTGTTTTTTTCCTTTTTTATTCCAACATAATAATGGCCAACAAGAAGCGATCGATTGATTCAAAACATAGATCTGTGATCCAGGTTGCGTTGATTTTACTTCAAATCGGCATGATTTGTAGTGTTTTAAACTTCTGGGATCAGAGGCCATGCAGATGTAAGGAGAGAGACCTGTACGTTGCACAGAAGGGTTAATCTGTTAATCTGTCAGCCCTACATTTTTAAGCTTATACGTTGCAGGCAGTTAAAATGAAATAGAGATAGTTGCTGTGACGCTTTAAAGTGAAATCAACATTTTAACCTATTTAGGCCCGAAATCGACGTTTTCGAGTTTACGTGCTGGGTGAATTGAACAGCTTGCTGGATTTGAAGTGAAATCAACATCCTTGCCGTCATGCCTTAACGCGAAATCGCGTAAAGTGAACTGGCTGTAATTTGAGTGAAATTAACGTCTTTGCGGTCGCGTGATAACGTGAAATCACAATTTTAACGGTTTTAAAAACCTGAAATCAACATTTTTTAAGGTTACATCTTGATTGTTCTCCTTGGCCTAACACTGCACTAACCCTAACGCGTC
>JAHPZR010021126.1:30000-40000 GCA_019787425.1 Platygyra sinensis | reverse complement strand
AAAAACAATCCTCATGGAGTATCGGACTGACCCAGAGTCCTATGAACAGCCCTTTCTCGCTCGAAAGCGACAATCAGGTGAGTCTTTCCTGGTTTATTTTGCTGTTTTAGAACAACACTGTATCGGGACACGTTTAGTATCGAGGAAGAAACAGTGCTCAACGAGCCATCACAGAAGGCAGTTACTCGTCAGTTTCTTAGAGGAATTCCTCAAGCCATATCTTCAAAATTGCAGTTAGATTACGCCACTGAGTCATGTACAAATCTTGCCAAGTAAGCTTGTTATATTGAAGGAGTCCTGGCTTGTACCCAGACCCCTGCCAAACAGGTAACTTCTGTTGAATCTAGTCAGAAAGATAGCCACTTGGATACACTCTCTAGTGAGCTGAATGAACTCAAAGTGCTTCTTCAAGGGAAGGCTCACTCTTAACAGCCAGAAGATAATAATGTTCTCTCAGCTTCACAATCTGCCCCTCGGTAGTCGACACCCCAGAAGTGTTCTTCATGTGGATCTACCACACATTTTCAAAGAGACTACAGCCACACACCTCCTGTCAGGGGCAGAGGCTGTGGCAGAGGCCATTTCTACCGTAGCAGTCCTCATGGTAGAGGAAGAGCCCAAACATCCATCACCTGCTTTAATTGTGGAGGTATGGGTCATGTGGCCAGTCAGTGTTCCTTGCCACGTTTAAACTTAATGACATTGGTGCTGTGAGGCCACCAATGGTGTCTATAAATTCCACTAAGAGTGTCTCAATTGTCCCACAGTAACCTTGGTCACAGCGGAGATCTACCCTGCATGTGATAGGAAAGATCGAAAACGTGATATGGACTTGGCTGATGGATACTGGTTCATATGTTACCTGTATCAGCTCTAGACTACCTGGCATTGAGAAGTGGCAGCTTAACCCTCCACATAGTGTTTCTGCTGCAGCTAACAGAAACTGATTATGTTATTTGGGTGAGATTGTCACTAGTATTGAGATAGGACATGTTGTCAAACACAATGTTCGCCTACTGGTTATCCAAAACCTGAATGTTCCAGCCATTTTAGGTATGGACACTACAAAAGTTTGTCTCCATTGACATTGACTGGACACACCTTACACTTACCCTTGGCGACGCCACGTTGCTATGAGACAAACGCTGCCATGGATCTGTACTGTCTCCTATTGTTGTTTCCCTCATATTGGACCATGTCATTCCACCCCATTCACAGTGCTTTGTGCATGCTGGCTCCCTTCATGGATAAAATGCCCTGAATGGGCAGCAAGAACTTCATGCTAGCCCACATATAGAGCGCACTTCCATAATTATTGTCTTATCCATATATATCAATATATGGAATGTCTTATCCATATATGGATATATGGGCTACCATGAAGTTCTGACCGAATGGGCATCCTTATGGGTGTGGTAGTGGTCGCAGCAGGTCCCCAGAACCGGATCTCAGTGACAGTGATGAACAACAGCGAGCTTCCTGTCAAACTGTTTGCGGTACTAGAATTGGAGCACTCTCTCCAGTAAGGGCAGAAGAGGAACACCCGGATGTCAATACAGTAACAGCCAACCTGCTACCCCCTCCAAAAGAATCAAAACAGGGACCAGCGGCCGTAAATCTGGATTCATCTGAGGTGACAGCGTCAGAAAAACAAGACCTCAAAAAACTATTGGATGAGTATAGAGATGTCTTTGCTAACAGTGATTCAGAAGTTGGCCGAACCTACAGAACTCAGTTTTGCGTCAATACCTTGACCCAGGTCCCTGTTGCTGTTAAGCTTCAGCAAACTCCCTTCTCCCTATGTTCTGAGGTTGATCAGCAAATCAAGAATATGGGACACTGGGTTATCATTGAGCCTTTCAATTCTCCCTACTCTGCACCTATTTTGCTTCTGCCTAAAGCAGATGGCTCGTACCATTTCTGTGCCCACTTCCGTGCTCTGAATGATGCTACCATCACAGAGATTTTTCCTCTGTTCATGAATGCTTGGATTCTCTTCATAGGTCCAATCTTTTCACTACTCTAGACCTGTACAGTGGTTATTGGCAGATCCCTATTGCTAAGGAACATTGCCACAAGACAGCATTCTTGACTGAATCTGGTCATTGGCAGTTTTGCATCATGCCCTTCGGTGTTAAAAATGCCCCAGCTGTCTTTGCACGCCTCGTGGCAGATATTATGAATGGCTTGCAGTGGAATGGAATTGTTGTATACCTAGATCTATGATATAATCGGTGGCAAAAATTTTCAGGAACATTATTATCTGTTAAAGGAAGTTTTGGAACTACTATGTGGAGCTGGTTTGACTGTCAAGTCAAACAAGGTGTCCTTATGTCAAAGATAGAAAGAATGTAGACAGAATGTAAACAACCCTGCGGTGCATGGATGGTCAAGTAAATGTGATTTTCTTACTCTTGGAAAGGAGGATGGCCTGCTATACATTTGTTACAAAGTTGGCGAGCATCAGGTTAACCAGCCTGTGGTCCCTGCAGTCCTTATACCTTATAAACATGACCATGCTGGCCAAATGGGTGCTGAGAAAACCACCAGTTTAATTTGCTGTGAATACTTCTGGTTGAGCATGGTGCATGATGTCAAAGAGTACTGTAAGTCATGTCTTGTGCGCTCGCAGTCACCCAGCCCCCTCCCGGCCTTCTGCACCCTTTACAGTTACATCACAGCCACAAGAACCTTAGCAAGAAATCGCAAAAGATATTAAGGGTCCCTCTGCATTAATTAGTATTATTATTGTTATTTTTTACTTTTCTATTCTTTTTTAATTTGCTACCTTTGAGAGAACTTGCCTGTTATTATTATTATTATCATTATCATTATCATTATCATTATCATTATCATTATCATTATCATTATCATTAGCATTAGCATTAGCATTAGCATTATCATTATCATTAGCATTATCATTATCATTATCATTATTATTATTATTATTTGGAAAGAAACTCACCAACAATGGTAATTGCTATGTTTTAGTTGTACTGGACTTGCACACTCATGCAGTGGAAATGATACGTATTCCCAGCAAATCAGCCAAACTTGTAGCTAGTGCCCTCATACAGGATGTTTTCTGTCGACGTGGTATCCCTGAGTCAATATTGACAGACTTTGGCTGCAAATTTCACAATCCAACTCTAAGCATGATTGCCCACAAACTTGGCATTGACAAGAAGCGTATCTCGGCTCTACATCCCCAAGCCAATGGAATCGTTGAGAGACTAAACTGAACCATTGGAGAAATGTTGTGGATAACCTGAGTATCAGGCCTTTCTTAGCAAGAGGGTAGGGGTAGGGAGGAATTGCAGAGAAAGGCTTGACACAAACGTTTTTATTGGGTCATGTCGTACGTCCAGATTCTGGATGTTGCGCTGATTGGATAATTTACAATGCACCCTGACGTCAGATGACTGGAAATAAAAATTTCATACTGGCGTAATCTGTGAACTGATCTCGACGAGAACAAAAACTTTGCTAGATATTTATTTCTACGTGATCATGGAAAGCAACGACTTCAAAACGGCTCTTGAAGTCGCTCTACAGTTCTTTCCTAGAATTGAACCAAAAAGAGAGAACAGAAATTGTGCCTCGAAAGCCTGCTTTCAAACGAAAAGATTTCCTCCTCAGGTTTTTGTCAGCTCGGGATATCAGACTGGTTATTTCATTGTCCAGCTCCGAGTATTGGTCACAAAACAGAGCTCTCTTTGTTCAGCCGTGAGGGTCTTCGTTGAGCTCCTTCAACTTCATTTTCACAAGTTGGCTGCTTGCCTTTAGCTTTGGAGTCACTTCAGTAGCGAGATCGCTAGCCTCGAACAGGAATTGAACTACTAGGACAGGCTGTCGAAGGTATTTGTGGCCGGGAGCGCTTGAAGCAGCTTGAAGCTATAAGTCTTTCGCCTTTGTTGAGTGCCCTACCACTCGCCAATGCCTCCCGTAACTCAGCGAACATTCTGTAGCAATTCATTATCTTCCTAGCGCATTTTTTGCAAACAGTCCTTTTGCCATCTTCACTATCTTGAATGGTAACAATTCTCAACTCAAGCAATAATTCCACAAGAGTGATAGGTTTTTCACACAAAACATTAGAAACCTCTTTGTTAAAAGTTTCAGCAAACAGCGGCACTGTGGCGACACACTTTCCATACTCTGTGTGAAAATTTTCGAGGCAAATTGTGCCAATATTCTCGGAAACCCGAACGAAATTAAAAACAACCGCCATTGTCATCTTTGATGCACGTAAAATTTATGCAAAGTAGACATGACAGCCGGAAATAATTCTGATTGGCTAATGCGTACACTGACGTTTGTCATGCTATGAGGAGGTGGAAGACTGCAATAAAGACCCTTGTGTCAGGCTTTTCTTTGCCGGTTGCTTCCTTCTCCTACCCCGCGAGAAAGAAAAGCCCGATACTCAGGTTATGTTGTGGAAAACAACAGACCAATGTGGTGATAACTGGGATTTAGAGATTCCCTTTGCCCAGTTTCACTACATGAATCATGACCACAGTGCCACTGGTTACTCACCATTCTACCTGTCTTATGACTATCACCCTCGCATGCCCCAACCGGTTCTTGCCCTAACTGCCACAACCCTGGCCTGGCATTTGGAGCTGTCACTCTGGAACACATTCTGGAGCTGTCACTCGTGACTTACAAGCAAAGCAAAGGAGAGTAACTTGCTGGAGGTCCTCAGGAGCCATGTACTCTTCATGTTGGGGACTGTTATGATGTATGCTCCCCCCTGACCTGGATACCCTACTAAGTTGTAGAGTTGCTGGCAGTGTCCCTTTATCATCATGAAATGCCTCGAGGGTAATACCTTCCGTATTTAACATGCTAAAAATTTTCAGCAAAGGCTCCTGCGCCACTGTGATCAACTTCGTGTTCTTCATACAGGCCAAGAAAGGCTACAACCCCCTCACAGTGAGAACCCTACTGGTTCTCCCACTATAGTCCCCACTACTGTTCCTCCAGGACCGACTGTTTCTGTGCCACCCCCATCTTTTGCCCTTCACCGATCTGGCCACGTGAAAGACAGTGTCATCCAGGAAGATACCCCTTCAAAAGACACAAATCAGAGCTTCTCAAGGTCCCCAGTCTAACATTCCTGCACCAAGTGTACCTCCTGCTCACTAGAAAAAAAGGAAACTTTCCCAAATCATGCCCCACGTTACCTTTGGAACTTCGTCACAGTGAGAGGTCTCACAGGCCTCCCCAAAGACATGGAGACTGGGCACCGAACCCTTCGGATGATGATGTTGATGTTTACTTTATACAGTGACACATAGTTACCCTAAGTGTTACCATTTGGTTAGAAAGCTGCTATTTCCTAAGGGGGGAGGAGTGTGACAGTCGCGAGTGATGTGGCAATTAGGTAACTCCCACGAGTGAGAGACTGAGTTCGAGTTGAGAACTGAACTTCTTGTGGAGAGTTACGTGTTCTGAACTCTCTGTTAGTTAGCTTACGTTTTTGGCCCTGTTGTAATGCTTACAGTATACCAGGAGAGAGCATTGCATAACTATTTTACACCATGCTATAGTGGCTGACACAAGCAATGCAACATATGTGCTGCACATGCTGGGAAGGTTGGGTGTAATACTGGTGAATATGGCTTTCCTATATTCTGATTGGCTGTATTTTCTATAGCATAGCATAAACAGGAATTTATGAATGAAAAAGTGGCCATGTGAAAGATATGAATAGCCGATTGTTACAGTAATAAAATGCGGAAACTGTACCTTGTGAGCAGCACCTTTGTGTTGTGCGAGACACTTGGTGTTCTTGCAACCATCACTTGATGAGTGAAGGAAACCAACACGAACCTGAAAAGGATATGAACTATCAGAAATGTTACACAGAAAATGCATGGGAGTTAAGAATGTTGGCAGATCTTGTTGATTCCAAAATATTGACAATAAGTAAATTGAAATGAAATGAAATATGTAAATTGCAATAAGTGAGGTAGGGATGCAGGGCTCAAAATAATTATCGGACCATGGCCAGTCATGTTGACTGGCCAAAGTAATTTCAACTCATTCACGTCTCGTTTCTGACCAGTCAAGATATTGAAAAAAAATTTACGTAATGGTAGCCTAATTAAACCCACAAATATAAATCATTTGTTCCAGTCGTTGCTAGATTGTTTTAAAATTGGCTTAATACAACGAAAAGCTTAAAACTTAACCAAATATACCCTTGGCAGGGCTCAGTGGCTCAATAAACTGGAATGCTGTCAGTGGAATTCTTTCCAACTGCCAAAGAAAAAGTACTGAAAGGATGCATATTTGATGAAAATGATTTTTTTCGATCAACATATTGAATTCCATGAGCTGTTGTTCTGATGTTCTGCAAAGTCTATATGTCGATAAAAATGTAACTGAAACCAAACAAGCGTCAGCAGATCCTAATTTCGAGCTTCAGAATACAAACATAGCCAAAGAAGAAGTTTCTGTTTCCTTGATTTGCACCCATGCAAACACACAACAAATCATTGTGTTACTAGGAATACAGCTACAGTTACACAACAAGTGTTGGGAAGTTTGTTAAAGGGGCTCAGTCACGGCATCTTGAGTTATTTTGAACATCAAAAAAAATAACAGTTAAATTGAAGGAAACCTAAAAACAACACTTTGTAAAGATAGAAAAACATCAAAGAGACGATAATAAACCATAAAGGAACAAGGATGGTTAAGGATGGAGAAGATTGACGCGGATTGCAAACAACGAATTTGAAAAGTTGCGCTAAGCTTTTCAAACGTGACTGAGCCCCTTTAATGATGTGACTAAAATTAAGTTCTAAAGTATAAGCCATAAAAAATACAAACTCTGTCAGATTACAAAGAGTTTTCATTCATGAAGATCTAATGACCATCATTCGGTAGATTTTACCACTGATAGCAGGTAGATTTTGGTCATGTACTAAGTAATGAGTTGAGGGTGTCTCAAATTTCATTTGGAATTAAAATAACCACTGATAAGGTCTTTAACTTTTTTGTAGGTTCATAATCACGTTTTTCTCCATTTTGTAACAGTAACTTCTGTCGGTTGGTTTAAAATTAGATACTGGGTCTGTGTTCAATGTTGCATATATGGAAACAAAGCAGACTGCAAAATGCGTGTTTTGACATCCCAGAGTCCCATAGTGTCTAAGAGCCTCTTCATATGAGCCCGGTAACCAAGCTGACCTGGCTTCCGGGACAAAATAATTTTGTTAACTGCTCAATGACATATGGGAAATTTCCTACTGGTCAACTAGGATAAAATTCAAAAGACAAAACCAAAATGGTGGAACATAAACTAGTATTGTTCGTGCCTATTGTAGCTTTGCGGACTCTTGCAACTATACTAATAATGGTAATCTATTTACCTCTGAAGTAGAAATGCATACCAGACAAAAATCATGCCTTTTTTGGTACCATGTTGCGATGGTGAAGCTATTTTGTGAAAAAAAAAGTTTTGTCCCAGTCACCTGGGCTGGAGAGGTAATATGGAAAAATTTTGATCCTGGTTATTGAGATCTTGGTTGCTGGGCCAGCCTAGCTTGTGAAATGAACACATCAACATTGTTTATGAGAAAAGGAGACTGTGGCAAAGCGAGATCTCAGAAATCGAGCCAGCCCAGTTGACCGGGCTCATATGAAGACGCTGTTAGTTGGAAATAGCTTGACAATTCAATGAAAAGTTTTGTTTTGGCCTCTTGTTCATTGATTTTTGTGCAGTGAAAGTGAAAGAAACAGCAAATATCTTGACAACTGTACATAGTGCAATACCTTTGAAATATATGCTCTGTGACAAGAGTGTGACAGTTAGGCAAATCTGAAGCGTCACGAAAAGTTAAATCTGATGGTATTCCCTTTGCTGTACAGAAAACCTCTGCTGTTCGAAAGGCTGAACAGTTTTGAATTCTGAATAGGCCTTTTGCAACAAACGAGCACATGGTACAAAATCCGCCATGCTGGAGGGCAAGTTCATTATTATTCCCCCACTGGGACTTTAAAATAAAGAGACCTCAACCAGTCAAGCGTGACTGGCCTTTGTTTTAATGTCTCACTGCAGGAATACTAATGAGCTTGCCCTCCGGCATGGCAGAATTTTGTACCATGTGATTGTTTGTTGCAAAAGGCCTATTACATGTAAAAACCTGTTGTCCTATGAAACGCTTTTTCCACTGAGAAGCAGCAATTTTTCGAATATTTCTCTGAATGGATAAACCCAGCTGTTTGTATGGCATTGAACTCATGACAAACAACAAGCAAACCATTTTTAGCCTTTCAAACAGATACCCATTGGTGAACGTTTTTTTGTGACAGATCATAATAAAAAAGAGATTAAAAATCTAAGATTTACAGTTGAGGATTTGATTGTTTGTTAAAAAAATAAACAATGTGACCATCTTAGCATGACATGACCAATTAACATGACAGGTGAGTAGAGATTTTGGCTGGTCAAGTCACCATTCCTGTCCATTGACTGGCTGTTAGTTTGATCCACTTGTGTTTGTTTGAAAACAAAAGAATGCTGATTTTGCTATTTTGTAAAGAATTATTTGAAATATTAAAAGATCAAAAATCATGCATGCCACAGATATCATGCCAACACATACTTCTGTACAATTGATAATTTATTAATTTGAATCCAATAGTCAACAATGGACTGTTGAGCTTCCTCTTTCCATATCGGAGTTTATTGTTCGATTCAAAGCTTATGCAATTAACCAAAGATGCCAGTAGCAAGTCAAAGTAAACAATTGATTTAATAGAATTGATAAAACAAAGTTTAGCGAAACAGTGATTCTCCCGGGACGAGATCAGCTGGGTTGATTCAATCTCAAATTTACACGTTTTGTGTTTAATGATCTTTTCCGCAGCTTACCTTTCCGTCTCTGGCACAACTTACTATGGTACTATCACCAGTGTACGGCATGAATTTAGCCTGCAAAAAGAAAAAACCGACGAAAATGAAACCATCAGACTTCATAATTGAAAAATCGTGTCATAACTAAAAATCTTCCTGGATACAAACGAGGCAATAGACAAGAAAATTAAACTTGGTATTTTAGCTGACTATGTTCTCCGCATTTCACTGTTTGTTCAAGAGCTTTTTACCTGAAAGACATTGCTTGAATGTCCACTCTCATAAGCTACTTTCTTCTTGCCTTTTGCCCAGTCCCATATAACAATATCTAAGTCGTCACTTCCCGAAGCTAAAAGGTCTCCGGACATGTTAAAATGCAGTGTGTTCACACATCCATCGTGGTGGACCAGTTTCTCTTGAAGCTTCAGTCTTTTCACAAGTCCGCTAGAACCTGTAGTATCCCTAGAGAAATTCTTTGGAGACAGAATCCCAAGCTGACGGGATTGTAAACAGGGAACCAGACAATGCTGAGCGCTCAGAGCCATTTTAGAAATAAATTGAGCATTCATGTACCACTGAAGAAATGTCGTCGGGTAGTTTCTCTCGCGCTAGCAACACCAAAAGCATCAAGGGCAACCTTCGTTCCGAGTTTTTCCCTCTTCAGACGCAGTCATGGGTGATTTCAAGTGCAAAAGTAACTTATTCAACAAATATAAACATCTCTACTTCACTTTCTTCGAAAACTGCGCACGGAAATCCTAAGCGAACCAAAACATGGGTGATAAATGACTTTCGGTTGCTCGAGCAAGTTACGAAGACCTTCCGACGATCACGAACTATCAACGACTGATTTAATCCAGTCGATAAGCACTCGGCTATGTCTGTCGCGTCAAAATGGAGGAAACAACAGGAAAGGAAGAAGAGCTGCAGAAATTTCTTGGGAAAGTCGATGAAATTGGTAAGCAGCGTTTTCGATTAATGTTTGATTTACACTTTGCAGTGATTCGCAAACCGTTTGACAATGATCGCTCCTTTTTGTATCAAATGTCCGAAGTTTAAAGTTGAGCAGTGTCAGCTTCCAGGAACGCTTTCTTCGTTTCTTGAAGTCCAGTGCTAACGGATTATTTAATGGTC
>JAHPZR010021126.1:17500-22500 GCA_019787425.1 Platygyra sinensis | reverse complement strand
GGCTAAATTCATGCCGTACACTGGTGATAGTACCATAGTAAGTTGTGCCAGAGACGGAAAGGTAAGCTGCGGAAAAGATCATTAAACACAAAACGTGTAAATTTGAGATTGAATCAACCCAGCTGATCTCGTCCCGGGAGAATCACTGTTTCGCTAAACTTTGTTTTATCAATTCTATTAAATCAATTGTTTACTTTGACTTGCTACTGGCATCTTTGGTTAATTGCATAAGCTTTGAATCGAACAATAAACTCCGATATGGAAAGAGGAAGCTCAACAGTCCATTGTTGACTATTGGATTCAAATTAATAAATTATCAATTGTACAGAAGTATGTGTTGGCATGATATCTGTGGCATGCATGATTTTTGATCTTTTAATATTTCAAATAATTCTTTACAAAATAGCAAAATCAGCATTCTTTTGTTTTCAAACAAACACAAGTGGATCAAACTAACAGCCAGTCAATGGACAGGAATGGTGACTTGACCAGCCAAAATCTCTACTCACCTGTCATGTTAATTGGTCATGTCATGCTAAGATGGTCACATTGTTTATTTTTTTAACAAACAATCAAATCCTCAACTGTAAATCTTAGATTTTTAATCTCTTTTTTATTATGATCTGTCACAAAAAAACGTTCACCAATGGGTATCTGTTTGAAAGGCTAAAAATGGTTTGCTTGTTGTTTGTCATGAGTTCAATGCCATACAAACAGCTGGGTTTATCCATTCAGAGAAATATTCGAAAAATTGCTGCTTCTCAGTGGAAAAAGCGTTTCATAGGACAACAGGTTTTTACATGTAATAGGCCTTTTGCAACAAACAATCACATGGTACAAAATTCTGCCATGCCGGAGGGCAAGCTCATTAGTATTCCTGCAGTGAGACATTAAAACAAAGGCCAGTCACGCTTGACTGGTTGAGGTCTCTTTATTTTAAAGTCCCAGTGGGGGAATAATAATGAACTTGCCCTCCAGCATGGCGGATTTTGTACCATGTGCTCGTTTGTTGCAAAAGGCCTATTCAGAATTCAAAACTGTTCAGCCTTTCGAACAGCAGAGGTTTTCTGTACAGCAAAGGGAATACCATCAGATTTAACTTTTCGTGACGCTTCAGATTTGCCTAACTGTCACACTCTTGTCACAGAGCATATATTTCAAAGGTATTGCACTATGTACAGTTGTCAAGATATTTGCTGTTTCTTTCACTTTCACTGCACAAAAATCAATGAACAAGAGGCCAAAACAAAACTTTTCATTGAATTGTCAAGCTATTTCCAACTAACAGCGTCTTCATATGAGCCCGGTCAACTGGGCTGGCTCGATTTCTGAGATCTCGCTTTGCCACAGTCTCCTTTTCTCATAAACAATGTTGATGTGTTCATTTCACAAGCTAGGCTGGCCCAGCAACCAAGATCTCAATAACCAGGATCAAAATTTTTCCATATTACCTCTCCAGCCCAGGTGACTGGGACAAAACTTTTTTTTTCACAAAATAGCTTCACCATCGCAACATGGTACCAAAAAAGGCATGATTTTTGTCTGGTATGCATTTCTACTTCAGAGGTAAATAGATTACCATTATTAGTATAGTTGCAAGAGTCCGCAAAGCTACAATAGGCACGAACAATACTAGTTTATGTTCCACCATTTTGGTTTTGTCTTTTGAATTTTATCCTAGTTGACCAGTAGGAAATTTCCCATATGTCATTGAACAGTTAACAAAATTATTTTGTCCCGGAAGCCAGGTCAGCTTGGTTACCGGGCTCATATGAAGAGGCTCTTAGACACTATGGGACTCTGGGATGTCAAAACACGCATTTTGCAGTCTGCTTTGTTTCCATAAATGCAACATTGAACACAGACCCAGTATCTAATTTTAAACCAACCGACAGAAGTTACTGTTATAAAATGGAGAAAAACGTGATTATGAACCTACAAAAAAGTTAAAGACCTTATCAGTGGTTATTTTAATTCCAAATGAAATTTGAGACACCCTCAACTCATTACTTAGTACATGACCAAAATCTACCTGCTATCAGTGGTAAAATCTACCGAATGATGGTCATTAGGTCTTCATGAATGAAAAATCTTTGTAATCTGACAGAGTTTGTATTTTTTATGGCTTATACTTTTATAGAACTTAATTTTAGTCACATCATTAACAAACTTCCCAACACTTGTTGTGTAACTGTAGCTGTATTCCTAGTAACACAATGATTTGTTGTGTGTTTGCATGGGTGCAAATCAAGGAAACAGAAACTTCTTCTTTGGCTATGTTTGTATTCTGAAGCCCGAAATTAGGATCTGCTGACGCTTGTTTGGTTTCAGTTACATTTTTATCGACATTGCAGAACAGACTTTGCAGAACATCAGAACAACAGCTCATGGAATTCAATATGTTGATCGAAAAAAATCATTTTCATCAAATATGCATCCTTTCAGTACTTTTTCTTTGGCAGTTGGAAAGAATTCCACTGACAGCATTCCAGTTTATTGAGCCACTGAGCCCTGCCAAGGGTTATATTTGGTTAAGTTTTAAGCTTTTCGTTGTATTAAGCCAATTTTAAAACAATCTAGCAACGACTGGAACAAATGATTTATATTTGTGGGTTTAATTAGGCTACCACTACGTAAATTTTTTTTCAATATCTTGACTGGTCAGAAACGAGACGTGAATGAGTTGAAATTACTTTGGCCAGTCAACATGACTGGCCATGGTCCGATAATTATTTTGAGCCCTGCATCCCTACCTCACTTATTGCAATTTACATATTTCATTTCATTTCATTTTACTTATTGTCAATATTTTGGAATCAACAAGATCTGCCAACATTCTTAACTCCCATGCATTTTTTGTGTAACATTTCTGATAGTTCATATCCTTTTCAGGTTCGTGTTGGTTTCCTTCACTCATCAAGTGATGGTTGCAAGAACACCAAGTGTCTCGCACAACACAAAGGTGCTGCTCACAAGGTACAGTTTCCGCATTTTATTACTGTAACAATCGGCTATTCATATCTTTCACATGGCCACTTTTTCATTCATAAATTCCTGTTTATGCTATGCTATAGAAAATACAGCCAATCAGAATATAGGAAAGCCATATTCACCAGTATATACACCCAACCTTCCCATCATGTGCAGCACATATGTTGCATTTATGGAAACAAAGCAGACTGCAAAATGCGTGTTTTGACATCCCAGAGTCCCATAGTGTCTAAGAGCCTCTTCATATGAGCCCGGTAACCAAGCTGACCTGGCTTCCGGGACAAAATAATTTTGTTAACTGTTCAATGACATATGGGAAATTTCCTACTGGTCAACTAGGATAAAATTCAAAAGACAAAACCAAAATGGTGGAACATAAACTAGTATTGTTCGTGCCTATTGTAGCTTTGCGGACTCTTGCAACTATACTAATAATGGTAATCTATTTACCTCTGAAGTAGAAATGCATACCAGACAAAAATCATGCCTTTTTTGGTACCATGTTGCGATGGTGAAGCTATTTTGTGAAAAAAAAAGTTTTGTCCCAGTCACCTGGGCTGGAGAGGTAATATGGAAAAATTTTGATCCTGGTTATTGAGATCTTGGTTGCTGGGCCAGCCTAGCTTGTGAAATGAACACATCAACATTGTTTATGAGAAAAGGAGACTGTGGCAAAGCGAGATCTCAGAAATCGAGCCAGCCCAGTTGACCGGGCTCATATGAAGACGCTGTTAGTTGGAAATAGCTTGACAATTCAATGAAAAGTTTTGTTTTGGCCTCTTGTTCATTGATTTTTGTGCAGTGAAAGTGAAAGAAACAGCAAATATCTTGACAACTGTACATAGTGCAATACCTTTGAAATATATGCTCTGTGACAAGAGTGTGACAGTTAGGCAAATCTGAAGCGTCACGAAAAGTTAAATCTGATGGTATTCCCTTTGCTGTACAGAAAACCTCTGCTGTTCGAAAGGCTGAACAGTTTTGAATTCTGAATAGGCCTTTTGCAACAAACGAGCACATGGTACAAAATCCGCCATGCTGGAGGGCAAGTTCATTATTATTCCCCCACTGGGACTTTAAAATAAAGAGACCTCAACCAGTCAAGCGTGACTGGCCTTTGTTTTAATGTCTCACTGCAGGAATACTAATGAGCTTGCCCTCCGGCATGGCAGAATTTTGTACCATGTGATTGTTTGTTGCAAAAGGCCTATTACATGTAAAAACCTGTTGTCCTATGAAACGCTTTTTCCACTGAGAAGCAGCAATTTTTCGAATATTTCTCTGAATGGATAAACCCAGCTGTTTGTATGGCATTGAACTCATGACAAACAACAAGCAAACCATTTTTAGCCTTTCAAACAGATACCCATTGGTGAACGTTTTTTTGTGACAGATCATAATAAAAAAGAGATTAAAAATCTAAGATTTACAGTTGAGGATTTGATTGTTTGTTAAAAAAATAAACAATGTGACCATCTTAGCATGACATGACCAATTAACATGACAGGTGAGTAGAGATTTTGGCTGGTCAAGTCACCATTCCTGTCCATTGACTGGCTGTTAGTTTGATCCACTTGTGTTTGTTTGAAAACAAAAGAATGCTGATTTTGCTATTTTGTAAAGAATTATTTGAAATATTAAAAGATCAAAAATCATGCATGCCACAGATATCATGCCAACACATACTTCTGTACAATTGATAATTTATTAATTTGAATCCAATAGTCAACAATGGACTGTTGAGCTTCCTCTTTCCATATCGGAGTTTATTGTTCGATTCAAAGCTTATGCAATTAACCAAAGATGCCAGTAGCAAGTCAAAGTAAACAATTGATTTAATAGAATTGATAAAACAAAGTTTAGCGAAACAGTGATTCTCCCGGGACGAGATCAGCTGGGTTGATTCAATCTCAAATTTACACGTTTTGTGTTTAATGATCTTTTCCGCAGCTTACCTTTCCGTCTCTGGCACAACTTACTATGGTACTATCACCAGTGTACGGCATGAA
>JAHPZR010021126.1:10000-12500 GCA_019787425.1 Platygyra sinensis | reverse complement strand
CTTCCCCGGGGTGGGGGGGGTGGGGGTTTCAATTGACAGGTGCATTATAAACACATGATCGTGCCGAACGTCTTCCACTCGCAATTTTTAGTAAAAACTGAGTGATAAAGTGCAGACTTCATCAGTCGTCGATGAGACAAGCATTAAAAAAAAATATTTCCACGGTGAGCATTAATCGAGAGCAAAACTCTACTTTCACTTTCTCATCGAGAAGGACAAACTAAGAATTCGGGTCCTTTATTATCATGTGAGACGCGAACGTAGCGTCGCTGAAGTCCTGCGTGTAAACAATTTTAATCGCTAGTCGTGGCGAACATTTTTTATTGTTGTGCTCAAATGTATTTGTCTCTTGTACTTATTTTTACACCATGACTTTGTCAAGAGTTTTACCCGGGTGAGCCGTCGATTCGCGAAAGATTACGTTTTCTAGCTTGGCCGAGTATGCGAAAGCGGTGCCTTCTGAAGTTACGAAGTTAGTCTCGAAGCGACAACGCGTTGGCGCTGGTTTCACCAGATTAAAGTTGTTTTCATCACATACATGTAGTTTAAAACTGGTTTCGTCTGATTCAGAGTAGGACAAAAGTCTATCAAAATATTCATCAAACCTTCCGCCGGAATATGGCCCTTTCTCACATCTTGGAACATGTAAACAAGTTTATGCAAATTTTTGAACCCGCACTTTGTAAATTGAAACCAATTAATTATTCTACTTCAGTTCGAACGACGAAGACCACTTGATTATTTTAAAAGTAGCGATTAAACGAAACAGAAAACGGTTATTGATCATTTGGGATCTCACCTCCCAGTTCGTAGCACTTTATCAATATATTATAGCTACGAGTGAAGTCCTTCAAGTTTCAAAAATGACGAAACACGAGCACAAGTTCTTGGCACGTGACAGTGTTTACTTCGCAGACCTTTATTCATCGGAATTTTGTTCCAGATTTCTCCGTGTTTTTTTCATCCGTTCATGGCATTTGAAGGGTATTATTTTTAACTTTCCTTTGTCAAATATTACAGTACAAATTACAAGCTCTCGAAACAACCGGACTTTGCCGTATAAAAAAAACAATTCATATTTTGTCGATCGTTGTTATGATTATACTCGTCGTTTCTGTTTCCGAAAGCGGCAAACATGGTTCGTTTTGGATCGTGTATAATAATAACATTATAGTATGAAGACTTTATTGAGTTCATTCGAGTTGTATTTTATCAATCACCAGGGAATAAAAAAAATAATAATTGCCAAACTTGCCGTCGAAAGATAGCTATCTCTCATGATTGTTTTGAACTAAATGGAAGTAAAAAGCTTCTCTCGTTTTACAGTGTTAGGCTGCTACATTCTATTTTAACGCGTGTCATGTCATTCTAACGGAATCGTTGCCCGTTTAACGGATGCTAGTTTATTCTAACGGATCCTAACGGCTTCTCTAGCCGTGATAACGGATGTAGAGTTTTTGCTAACGGTTATGCTGACCCGTCTAACGGTCTGATGCTAACGGCTAACGGATACATGGCTCTTGCTAACGGTTATACTCTCCATTCTAACGGCCTCGTGCTAACGTCTAACGGCTGGGCTAACGCCTCTAACGTTCTTCAGAAAACTTTCTAACGGATGACTAACGGATGCTTAACGCTTTTGCCCGTCTAACGGATAAGCGTTAAGGTACGTTTTCCCGTGCACGGTCACAAATGTGCATAAACCAGAAAGTGATGAATGTCTTACAGGTGGAGAAGGGGAATGGCTGATCCAGTGAAAAAGTAACTTTTTACATACCTAAAGTGCTGCCTTGAAGTTTTCAAATTGTAACTATAGTTTTTCCTTGAAGTGTGATTAAACAAGATGAATAGATTAACTTTTGTTTGCTACTGATTGTGTTAAACGTTTGTGTACTCTGTTACATATGTAGCTTAGAGCATTGACAGTATAACTTAGACTTTTTTAGCCAGCAGTTGTTATGCAACTAAAAGTAGCCATAGTGACAATAATTATCAATTATCAATTACAAATCTGGGAACTTTTTTATTTTCTTGTAGACTCTATTATGAAAGATTTAACATGTGGTGACCTCGAAAGACAAAACAAAGCGCTCTCTGCAGCAGATGAGTTCTTGAAAAGACACAAAGCTGAAAATGATGACGATTCTGATGATGAAGGCAGACCAGTCAAACTGACATCTGAGAGAACAGTTATATCCAAAGAAGGGGAAAGAAGGATGCTAGATCCTTCAACTGCTCTTGGTGAAATGGTATTATTTTTTAACTCTTAGCAGTAAAAGAACAGGCAATGAAATAAGTTTTAGGTTCTTTCAATTTTGTATTTCTGAAACTTTCCCCTCTCATCTTTGTAAAAATTAAAATTTTGAATTGTTTTCAGGATTTTCCAAAGTAAAAATATCTAGTTTAAAATCGACTTTTCAACCAGTTTTACTGGTCTTCAGTTTGTTTAGCCATATTGGTAACATTTTAAACAACCTGAAGAAGACCAGCAAAAGTGGTG
>JAHPZR010021126.1:0-2500 GCA_019787425.1 Platygyra sinensis | reverse complement strand
ATTGTGGTAACCAGCCCGACCACCAGCCGCAAACCCCAAATGCCTTGCTTTTCGTGAGACATGCTCCCAGTGCGGAACCCTACACCATTTTGGACGTGTTTGTATGAAAAGAATCACAAATCCAGGTCACCCAAAAGGCAAACAGGCAGGGATATCCAAGGCCCAGTATGTTTATTACTATTCAGATGAGGATGACAGTCATCAGGCATTTCAACTCAACCCTGCCCAAGAGAAGTCAGATATCACGGTCACCATCGAAGGCACCCCCTTCAAAGTTTGCATTGATTCTGGTGCCACAGCGAACACCATCGACTACGTAACATATGAGGCCATCAGTGCTGGAAAAACGGTACCCTTTAAACCCACAAATGTGAAACTTCGCTTGTATGGAGAAGATAACCCTGCGCCCATTCCCCTTGTCGGATCGTTTTTCGGACCAATCAACACTCCATGCGAGCAGACAGATCTGACAAAGTTCCTGGTGCTCAAAGCATGGAATGCTGGTTGTCTTCTAAGTCATGAAACCTCAACCTGGCTGGGAATGTTGCATATTGCTGCTTCTACTACTACCGAACACCCACCTCTGCATGGTGAATACCAGCACCTTTTACAGAAGTTCCCAGCAGTGTTTAGTGCCAAGATTGGGAAACTCAAAGATTACCAACTTGAGCTGAACATTGATCCAACTGTACAACCAGTCGTACAAAATTCCTGTCCCACACCCTTACACTACTGCCCCAAGGTGGAAGCTGTTTCCTTATGTCATTCACTCTCTAGCTACATGTATCTTTTAATCACTCTTTTGAATGCCCAACGATTGACGATAAGGTCACATTTTAAACCGAGTGACGGTTAAAACTCAACTTACTTGAATAATAATTAATAGCTTAAATACCCTAGTGGTTCCACATTCTGCACGCATTCATATCTTAATTATTCAGAGTAGCTCACACATTCTGCACGCGTCTAGTATTACAACAGAAGCCAAGCTGAAACAGCTTGAGGATCAAGATATCATTGAACATGTGACAGGTCCAACACCATGGTGTCACCACTCGTCATTGTTGATAAGCCGAATGGTGACGTAAGACTGTGTGTCAATATGTGTTAGCCCAACGAGGCTCTCTTTCGTACGCACCACCCATACCTAACATTGAAAGAAATCCTACAAGACCTAAATGGCTCCAAGTTCTTCTCAAAAATTGATCTCAAAGAATGTTATCACCAAATTGAACTGACTGAATCATCTCGCCACCTGACAACATTCAAAACACATGCTGGCCTCCGCTCTCACAAACATCTGCCATATGGAGCATCAGTAGGCTCTGAAGTATGCCAACATGTAATTGGACAGGTCCTCGAGGGATGCCATAATGCAAGGAACATTGCTGATGACATTCTTGTCCATGTTACCGCTAGAGAGAAGCATGACAGATCCTTAGAAAATGTATTGCTTCGTCTCCAAGACAAAAACCTCACTGTCAACCCAGCAAAGTGTCTTGGAGTCACTGAACTGAACTGTTATGGATTCCACATCTCAGCACAAGGTATATCCCCTGACAAGAATCATATACATGCAATCAAGCAAATGCAACCGAGCCAACAGAAGCAAGAATTTTTCTTGGATTAGTAAATACCGTGGCCCGTTTTCATTCCAAACCTCACTGCCATGACCGAGCCTACACGAAGAATCACACACAAGAACCATCC
The DNA here is from genome assembly GCA_019787425.1 of Platygyra sinensis. Lineage (NCBI taxonomy): Eukaryota > Metazoa > Cnidaria > Anthozoa > Scleractinia > Merulinidae > Platygyra > Platygyra sinensis. The sequence goes on along the minus strand of JAHPZR010021126.1, from coordinate 790 downwards.
ATGGTTGTGGGGTCCGTAGCAATCTCAAGCCTTTAACAAACTGTGTGACCTCATATCCAGTGACATTGTTCTGGCCCACTTGGCCCCTCCCTCCCCACCCTGGTACGTCATGACGCCTGCAAGATTGGAATCAGTGTTGCCCTAACTCAGAAGCACCCTGATGACTTTATACGACCTTTTGCATATGCAAGCCGTAGTCTATCACGTTGAACAGCGCTATCGCCAAACTGAAGGAGAAGCCATATCCAGAGTGTGGGCATTTGAGAGGTTTCATTTTTACATCCATGGCAGTCAGTTTGACTTAGTGGGAGATCGCAAACCTCCGGAAGTCCTCCTCAATGAGCACGGGAACCCTTCACCAAGAATCGAACTTTGGCGGTTACGGCTACAGCCCATGCATTGTTTATCAACCTGGCATACAAAATGCCGTTGACTTTTTGTCACGCAAACCTGTCACAACCAACACACCCAGAGGTCCTGTTGAGGAATATGTTAACTCCATTATAGTTGACTCCCTTCCTCCAGCCGTCACTCTTCAAGAGCTTCTTCTCGCTTCCGATTGTGACCCTACTTTGAAAACCATCAAGGAGGCCCCAGAGCCCCTCCAAATGACAGATCCACAAAACAAGTATGGCACACTGTCCATGTTGATTACTGTGGCCCATTTCCATCCAGAGAGTATCTTTTTGTCGCTGTTGATGAAACATCAATGTATCCAGAGGTCCATGTCACCCACGTCCAGTTCAGCAGCCACGCACATTACACGACATTCTGGGGGGGGGGGGGAATC
>JAHPZR010021121.1:0-18935 GCA_019787425.1 Platygyra sinensis | reverse complement strand
GAGAATTCAACTTGCTCATCCACTTGCCTAGAAAGTAGGCATGTCGCATTCGCGACAGTACGAAAGGGCGGCAGGCGACTCGAAGTTTATGTGTCAGGAGTTCTAGTATGTTTTTTTACCCGATTCGCCAAAAAGAAAAACGCTTGATCGCAGGTTAGGTAAGATCGAAAAGCAAAATCAGGGCGACTTCCGTTACTGAAAGTTCGCGGCTTGATGCAGTTTGAATCCACCTTGTTAAAACGGGCTTAAGATGTCTGCCACTTCACTGCCAATACACCATCTGCCAATTCGATCGGTCTAAACTGTCTGCCAATTTGAATTTAAAGTCAGTAACGGAAATCAGCGCATGGAATCAGTGAAATTTTCTTACCAATTGTCCTAAAACATTTTTGTCTTTGCACCAAGCACTCGCTAAAATTGTTAAAAATGCTCTACACATCTACTGCTTAGAAGTGAATAACTTGTCACATGACTTTTCAAAGGGCACCAACTTAGCATCATTAATACCGTCTCTTTAGTCATCTCAACGACTTTTAAACCCATCTCAACGGAATTACTATTCAAAAAAAATTTCACAGGTCAATCCTTCGTCAAGGTATCAAAGGCTGACCGTCTCCTCAGCCAGTAAACAATGATCTACAGTTGAAGCTCTCTGACTGACAGCTCTACTGACGAGTACCTTTACAAAACCCCGTTGAGTTACATACATACTTTATTGGCTCGTCCCCAAGGGGCTTTTCAGAGTCAAATTACATTACACAATCAAAACCGAAGTACGTGACAATGATAAAAATATAAAAGTTAAAAAAAAAAATTAAGTAAAGCAGTCATTAAGAAGCTTTTGCCGGAGTAAACGCTTGAACGCCGTTACAGATGGGCTAAGTTTGAGCACAGGCTGCAACTCATTCCACAGAGAGGTCGCTCTATTTGAGGTAATTAAACCATATGTCTCAACAATTCCAAAATACTCCTTTGGATTTCCCAAAAGCTTTAACCACCAGCCATAGAATTGACTTTGTATTTTACACTGTAAACCCCCAGGTTAATGAGAATGTCCCGGAGAGCCGACATGCAGAACCTATTTTCCTTTTCTCTTCCTTTTTTTAATTTTTTTTTTTATTTACATAATTAATGCAGTATTGCCAAGTGCATCAAAAACTGTTTAGACCCATGCAGCTCAACCAATTTTTTGTTTTGGAAAGAGACAACTTTCATCAAGAATAGTCCTGCAGGAAATAAGCCCTCCACTAAACTTAAGAACATATTTCAGCAATGGTTAATTAGTATAAGACAGATTTTTAGAGCCCTAAGGCTAAGGTTTGAAATCTTGAGGGTTCCAGACATCCGGATTACGAGTAGTAATATTAAGCCTGATTAAATCTAGTTAGGGAATAAGAATCGATGTTCAGTGAGTCACAATGTCTCCACAATTGTTCCTTCGCTTTCGCATCTCATATTTAGTCTTTTCGACGAGATCATAAGAATTCCATCAGCTTTGGTTTCTAAAGTGGGCGCTCTTTGGCGACCAATGTTCGTCAGCTCGAACGTGTCACGACGAAAATTCAACCTGTTCTCGGCCTCCCGGACACTTGTTTGTAGGATGAAGCCATTTATGGCATTTCGCAGACTACGACGATAATTCTCCACGAAGCCGAAATATACGAACGGGTTTATAGCGCTGTTGGCGTGGGCAAAGAAATCAGCTATAAATGGAAAAGCGGGGAGCACACATTTAGGAGCTTGCCAGTTCCACACAAATATTAAAAGAAACATATAAATGTTTAACGGACCCCAGCAAATGGCAAACACGACGACTATTGTCACTGCCATCTTTAGCACATTTCTGTTCATTTTGTCGCGAATAACCCCGCCGCGAACTGCGTCTCCCAATGCGTTTCTTTGCCTCACCAGAGTCAGTACTATGATCGTGTATATCAACGCCAGAAGAGTGAATGGAATTACGAAGAGCGCGACGCAAAGGAACGTGGCGTAAAATTTTCCCGTCGAGGGCTCTTCAAAAGCAGGCTCCCAACTTGGAATACAATACGATTCAGAATCATCTTCAACTATTTTGAAGATGTAGAAATAAGGACCACAAAGGACTGCGCTAATTATCCACGTCGACAGGATCAATGCCACCCGTAGTCTAGATGTGATTCTTTTAGCGCGGAGAGGAAACACGACAGCCACAAATCTTTCAAGAGCTATTAACACCAGCGTCAGAGTAGAGACACACAGTGGTATATCTAGTACGAAGCGGAGCAGCTTGCACGTTATTTGTCCTCCTAGTCCAGTTATGAGCCACCTGTCTTCGTCGATACCTAGAATGATTTGTACAATTTTTGTGGGAATCAGAAATACTGGTGTGAACAAGTCCGATACAGCCATGTTTAAAATCAAATAACTCGCGTTTCTTTGAATGTTCCTGCTTTTACGAACCACGTAAATAATTAGAGTATTCCCCGTCAAGGAAATCACAAATATAATGATGTAGGCGATAAGTTTACCGACTCTCTCGGCCGTTGTCGCGAAATGTGCGGGGCATTCATCATCGCCACCCATCGAGTCAACAGTCTGGTTGCTTGCATTACTGTTGTCAAACATGTTAAATTAGAAGTTTTCCCTCAAAGTGAGAATCTTCCAAGTGTTTTACAGGACATCAAAGTCGTAATGTTTAATAAATGTTCGGAGTGCATCAGTTGATGTCGGTAATCCGATACTGAAGATAAGAAAACTCCCGGCAAATTTACATCTTCTGCGTCTTCCAGCTGAAGCTGTTATGTCCTTTTTATGAATATCGCATGCTTATCGTCCGGACACTGTAAATATTTCCTTCCCAAATTTCCGCTTTGTCCTCAAAACACTAAAACTATAAATTGTACAATGGGAAAGGTTCCTTGCGCGACTCTAGAGTGCCATCTTGCTCCGGACTCACTTCACGACCTATACAAATTGAATCACGTTATTGTCAGCAATATTACTGCAGGGGTAATACAACTTTTGTCAGCTACGTCAAACCAGTCAGACTTCATATGAGCTCAATAACTAAGGCTATCATTGACAACTGAAGTCGATATGCGCTTAAGTTATAATTAGCCCGCGCATTATTTGTCTTTGAAAGGCTGTCACTCTCGAGTGTAAAAAGCACGAAATATTGTTTCGCTTATTTCAGTCAATTTATTCCCTCAAGCAATATTTACAAATGAGAAACGTCCGTACCAAATGGTTGCTGAAATTACGGCATGAAAGAAAAGGATATTGTTTACAATGGTCGCAAATATAAGCGCGCATGGACAGAACAACCAAAGGAAGAATAAACCTATACATTGAGCTTTAAGGTTGATCTGGTAGCTGCAAAAAACATACAAATCTCTCTGGACAAACATATAGCTCTCTCCAAGTAAAGCTTAGGTGTCTCTGAAGAAAAACGTAGGAGGACAAACATGATATCCGTGATAAGAATTTACATACTGTACTTGCAAACAGTTCTAATCACAGCAGGGCCCAGCATCACAATATAGAATTTTCCGTCTTTCTCACCACATTCATACAAAGGAAAATAATTTTCCTTCTCCAGCACACTGATGTGTTAAACACATTACAACAATGTAACGGCAGGCAGAGTGCGAACACTTGCCTGTTGAAATACAAAGAAAGGGCAAGGACAATACCTCAAAAAAGTCATCATTAGTGGCGCAAAACAAGAAGTGCCAAGTTTCTTTTCATGTCCAGCTTTTTTTGATGCATTCTGTTTCTTCTTCTTTAAGGCTCTCTCCTGTGCTTTACAAATTCGCTTTTTGACTTCAGAGTCGCTGGCGAGTTCCTCTGTGTGGTTTTCCTTAACAGCGAGCCAACCTGCTTCACTTTTGTCGGCGAGTTTGATATCTTCTGACGGCGTTTAAGTCTCTTACTTAGCTCAGCAAGCTTCTCCTCTGCTTTTTCTGTTTTCTGAGCAGCCAATAGAAAGCTAACTTCATCAAGGGTTCCGGAAAGTTCGGAGTTAAAAATAAATTGGTCCTTATTTCCTGTGAACTTCAGCTTTTCTGCTTTGGCAACTCTAATTATTTTTTGTGTCTTGGTCGCGATTTGAGAAACAAGGCCTGACGAAAGAGTTTTGACTTTCTCGTCAAGGTAGCTCTTAAAACTTTTGATTACGCTGTTGACAGTACTGGAATGAGATGTGTTGTCGCCGCCCTCAATTGGTGTTCCTTGCTGTGGGGAAGACTGCATAATGCCAAATATATAAATAATTCCACGACAACAACCCCCGAGTAGCTTCGCACATGATGACAATCTTGAGGCTGTAAAAATGCTTATATACCTTACTGGGGTCTCCAGAGACCCCACGCGCTAAAACTAATTTTTAGCTCAAAGAATGAAAGAGGGGGACATGGGGATTTGCGGTGTTGCGGTGTTGATGTCTTTTTTAATACGGTGATGCGGTGAATAAAATCTCAACTTGCGGTGTTGCGGTGATCTCAAACCCTACGGTGTGCGATGTTTATGTTTTTTACGTTGCGGTGTTCGGTGAAATGAAATTACTTGCGGTGCTGGGGTTTCTTGTTTGACCTTTTCCAAACCTAGATTTGGCCTAAGTTTAGTATGTAGACTTCGTTAATCAGTGCTAATTCATGGCAAACATGTACCATCGAGGTTACTAATTTGTAACAAAATACAGATCAACACTCTCTAGTCAATCTTTGGCTGCCAATCCGAAGCTGTTTTCATTTATACGTAACTTGACAAATAACTTGACCTCTGCCACCCGGAGCTCCCGGTTCGGCACGTAGATACGTGGAGGAGCGAGGACAGAAACAATCCTGGAAATTTTTCAAACGCCAAGGCCTAATGTAATGTATTATTGACTGCGGAATTTTTTTCTACGAAAAAAGGAAAAGGTGGTGAAAACTACCGGCCTCTAAATATATTCAGATGTCGCGTCGGCAGGTCGGAGAAAGAAACCTGTCTAAGCTATAAGGAAGCGCATTTGGTAAGTTTGTAACTTAGACACGTTAACTATTTTTTCCTTTCCTCGTTGCCATTCTATATCTGAATGACTTAACTTACAGTCTAGGGTAGTCCAGAGGTCATTTTGTTACCGGTCTATACCCGCTCAAAGGTCCTGCGGCTTTCTTGACCTTCTGTTTTTTTTCAAACGATTATCGATATCGAACGCCAACGCAGCTAGGCTCCTCTTCAAAAGCCTCCTTCGCGCGGATCGCTGTGGTCTTCGAATTCGCCTTCCACGCGTGTGACTCAAAGGTGAGCCTGCTGCAGGCCACTTTATACTTGGTCAAGAAAGACTTTCAGTCAAGATAGGGCTCTAGTCAGCTCCAGTCAGTGGCTTACACCAAGAAAAGTGAGCTAAGTAAAAGAAGGGAGGGATCTGGGGTGAAGCTAAGGCCTCTTCTCTTTTCCTTCGTCCGCTTCCTTCGCGCAAGGTTTCGTCTCAAGAACGACGTGTGGGCAATGAAAAGCGTTGTGATGTGTTTATTTTGTGGAAAATTGTTGAGGTATAAAAGTATTATTTTAAGTGTAGATGAACGAATCATGGCGCTAAAAATATGTGTTGCAGACTTGCGGTGACGGTGTTTCGTGGACTTTTCTTGCGGTGATGCGGTGTTCGTTAAATTTTTTTGCGGTGTTGTGGTGTTCAGAACCTCCCCATATCTCCCTCATGAAATGCTTACGCTTAACTTCCAAAGAAAAATACATGTAAAAAAGCAACATATACACAGTAAATTTCATATTTTGTTCCTCAGAAGCAAATACTTCCCACTTGAAAACATATCTTGCAATAGAAATGAGCCAAATTAATGCATAAACACTTGGCAAATTACAGAGGTGTCAAAATCCATGAAGAGACATATACTAGATAACAGCAGAAATCATGCAGACCTATGACCTCTAAAAAGGTGCCATAGCATGGTCTAATGGCTCATCTCTACTTTAAAATTTCTCCTTACAGCAACATGAAGTGCCCTTCATAAACTGGAGTATTAAGTTGCAAAAAGGTCAAGTGACTGAACAGAGAATGGCAAATGTACAAATTTAAATTAATGTCACGAACCAGTCATATAAGCTAGTAAACTCCATTTTACACAAACCACCGCTACCAGCCACCATATTTTTTGGTGAGAATTTTCAATGTCCTGCATATTTACGGTCTTAATTATGTATAATTACTGATCTAACCAATCAACACTTATGACCAGATTTGTGTCATTAGTATCGAAGTTTCAGCAGTAAATCGCAGATGTCCTTCTCGTGAAATGCCACTTGGGAGTGAAGAAGGATGACTGTTTTCGCAGGCTATTTTTGTGCCCACCCTGAAATTTTCATATGTGATATTGCACAGAATATTGCAGAAGAAGAATCCTGTTCTATGGCTGCAATATTGGATAAGCAATTTCAGGAGAATGAAAAATGTTGCTGGATATGGTGCTCCATATTGTGTCCAGGTCTTTATTTTTAAGTGCAGTTTTGTATAGAACTGTTGTTGTTAACTTTTTCAATGGTTAACAGCATTGTGCTTGCATCCTTTTTAGGATTGTAATAGCTCACAATGATAAGATTTACTTGTTATCAATTTTAAAGAAGAAAAATTATTTTATGACTTGAAGGTGACCTTTGTGGCTAAAAGTCTAAACACTTCCATAAATTCTATTGTGCGCAAACCTTTAACTGTTCCAGACTTGTTCTGGACAGGTTTTTTGTTACCTGTGCTATTGTCACTAGTGAAGAAAAGTTTCTATTGGAGAACTGTCACTGGCAGATTGAATTCCAAGTGAATTCCTCCTTGCTGAATCTTCCATAAAGCAAAAAACACAAAAAGACACAGACAATAGATCTACATAAATTTGTTGTACAGATGTGGTAGAAAAGGAAAAGGATGTTCAACGTGTTTTTTGTTTTGTCCATGGCACATCTTATCAGTTGACATGACATATTGTGTGGCTTTTAGGCCTTTACAAAATGGCCATTTTCCCTAATACAGTTCAAACTTCAGAATCATGTTTTCTAGCTAGGTAATTTTATTTTTAACTAGTTAGTTTTTTTTTCTAACTAGGTGATTTTATTTTAAGGTATCATGGTAGGTGGATACATGTATTTATGAAAAATGCGAAAAATCTTTTTTCGCTGACGCTGGTGTTCAAATTGAGAAGACTGAAAAAAATAATTTGCAAAAAGAATCGCGAAAAAAGCTCTTTTACTTTTTACGATAAAAAGAAAAACTAATTTTGAATCTCATTAAACCTCTTACAGCTCTAATTAAAATTCACCGCTAGTTGTCACATATAATGCAAATTGGGGTGTGATATTTTATTTGTGCACATGAACTGTTCTCGATCTGGTTGTTTCATCGCAAGTTAGCTTTTGTTCTTGTCAAATTTTCTTTATGTCGAACGAAAACCGGCAAGAGAACTTCTTGCCCATTTTCGTCTCTGAAGAGGCGAAAATTTGGTGGAACCAGCAGGTTCAGCATCGAACAAGATCGTTGGCTCCTGAGCGACTGTGGGTCACATTGTTTTAAACTAAGGAGAATGGTTGAAGGAACTCGAGGACACTAGTCCTGCCAATGAAGCTGAAGGTCAAAATAGTCGTACAAAATTGCTGGAGAATGGACACAGTTCCGAGACTTCCACAGCGAGAGAGTCAAGCACAGATGTAGATGTAGACGATGTAGACTCATGAGGCATGGTTTCAAAAAGTGTCTGGAGAACGAAGAAGTCTAACTCGAACAACATAATACCAATGCCGCAGACGAAATTTTTTTAGTAAAAGAAATAATCACGGCAGTTTAAATACAAACCTGTTTAAAGCTCTTAGTGGTTTTTCGCCTCTCGTACGATTTCACTGCAATGTAGACATCTGTTTATTTCAAGTTGTAATGACCCACAGTTGTGGTAAACTGACCCATGCCGACATCTGTCAGTGCGGAGGAGATTTTTAACACCTAATGATACCAATCTCGTAAAAGGTTTTTTGTCTTTTTCTCAATAAAATAAAAGTGCATATAAGTGTGAACATTTTTAGTTCATTTACGCACGTCTTCCAATGAAATTGCTGAAAATTGGCAGGTATGTTCCAGGTTACCTCCTTCGAAAAAGGGTGTCTGGCTTTGTTTAATTTCGCTTTCGTTTCAGAGTTATGTCCTCTATAGTGGAAAGAAACACCCACGTTCAGAATATCAAACTTTAGGAGGGTGTAGAAAAACAAACAAACCACATCTGGATAATCGCTGACACCCATTTTGAGGGTGAAGTGTGAGAAAACATTTCCGATGTAAATTGCGCCCCTCCGATAATTCATGCTCAGAAGCGAACCAGTTTAAGCGAATCAGTGTTTTTGGGTATTTCTTTCAATATCACTGCGACAATAACATTTTAGAAAATTTCAAAAATATGATTGTATTCTATAACTATTAAGCTTTCAGAAAATGTATAGGTTGATGGGGTTTTCTTTCAAAGGGTCAGCGCAAGAGCGCGATTTCCAAACACTGTCAATCCACCTACCATGATACATGTACCTTAACTGGTTAGTTTTTTTTCTAACTAGGTGATGTTATTTTTAACTGGTTCATATTTTTAAAACTGGGTTGAAATTTTCAAACCAGGTTAACTTGTGTCAAAGGGGAATTGGGTGAGACTGGGACCAATAACTTACTAGACTGGTCAACAAATATGAGCAAATTTGCAACAATTGCTTGTGTGGCATAGAGGAGATAAAGATGAACTTCAAAGTCGGAGGTCTGGAGTTCAAATCTAGGTGAGTGCAAAATATTAAAAAAAACTGGGGGGTTAGGTCTAGGGATAGGGTCAGGGTTAGGGCTGGTGGTGAGTGTCTTATTCTTTTTGAGAAACACCCCTTGTCCTCCTCCCCCCCAAAAAGTGGAAAATCACCTAGTTAGAAAAAAACACTAACTGGTAAAATTAAAATTAACCGAGACCAAAAATTAACTGCAACATATATAATAATAATCATGTTTATGTTTTTCTTGTTTCACAGAACAACTCAGCCCACTCCACATCTTGATGGGTGAGTGTTACTCCATAAGAAAGATATTCCAAATAATTATTTCACTCTCTGCATGAATTTCAGTCCTTTGATACCACTAAATTTGTACTACATATAATTTGTGTTTTCTACAAGAGAATATCAGTGGGCAAATTTATCCTGTGAAATCATAAACCATAAGTAAATCACAACCATGAGGACACTGAGAATGAACAACAACAATAACAATAACAACAACACAACAACAACAACAACAACAACAACAACAACAACTACATGTACAATAACATGAATTGGTCAACATTGAATAAATATACGATTGAAGCCAGCTGTATTGAACTCTCAGCAGAAACAAAGATTAGTTTGAAACATTGTGAGTAAAGTAGGACATAGCCAATAGTACTGTAAATGAGCAAATCCAAGGGGAAGGGTTTTGAGTTTGAAATAATGGGGAAATATTCAAAATAACCAAGTTTGAATCAGTGGGGTCCAACTGTATCCAATTATTGCACACAGTAGAAACGGTATCTAGAGATCTTAAGCAAGAATGATGGTGATCCCAAGGACAACACCTGGTAAAAAAACGAATTAATTTTAAATTTTACCTTCGAATTTTGCAATAAATCATCTAGATCTGTTCAGTGCACCTATTGGGTCTCAGGACTTGCTCAAGCTAATACGAAAAATTAGCTGCTGTCTTTCAAATTCTCCCAACATATAAAAGACTTGGTCACTTCATGTTACTGTTGTGTGGAGGACAACAGGCAGAGTTCTTGTTTCTGCTGATGTTGTGGTTTGCTGAAGCTTTCAAGTACAAATTTATTTTTAAGACATTGTTTAAGCTCCTGGGTGGGTGTGGAAGCCTGTCGCACCTGAGCTGGCCTGGAGTCATTCTGTCGAGATCTTAGCCAAGGTACTATAAATTATTTTCAGATAACTTAGCCTGTTTAGATTTTGCTCAAGGCCTCGTGAAAAGAACATAATGTGCCATGTTATTTTCTTATGTTATATCATCGTACATGTATGTTGAGTATAATATGACGATTTCTTGAACACAAAGGATCCATGTGATATTTGGTCATGTACTACAAGGACAAGAGGTGGTATCAGAAATAGAGAATCAAAGAGTTGACGACAAAAGTCGACCCCAAGTTGATGTGAAGATCAGCAACTGTGGGGAGCTTATTCCAAAAGCCAAGGCTAAAGGTAAAGAATAATAAATTTAGTATTGCAAAAATTAATTCTCCCAGATGCAGTAAACTAATTTGAATAAGAAATTTTATTACTTGCATAGAAATTCTTCCAGGTACTTCATAGTTTGGAACCCAGAGATAAGCACCATCCCAATGGGGTACTATACGCTGTACTTGTCGACAAACGTCCCTTTTCTTGTTTTATGTTTTGCTTTTATCATTCAACCTTGGTTTCATTTTACCATGATACAAGGTCTATGATTCAGGGGTGCAGTGTGCATTTTTCATGAATTATGTTCTGAACAGGAAGGATTTTTTTATTGTTAGAGGCTTGCAAATGCCACTTCCTACTTTTTTCCTGGGAAAAGTTTGATAAACTAAAACACGGAAAATTGTTGGGGTATTTAGTAACTTATGGCATTTATATAATAATATTATCAACCTTTGGGATTGTTGATAGTACACTGTAGGTTTAATAGGAGAGAAAAGAGACTGTTGCCGATTTTGATTATTATACATGTAGAGGCTTTTCACTGACAAATGTTTATTTATTTTTCTGGATTAATGAGGTACCATTATGCATATCAGTGGATATGATTGCTATGCCCCTTGTGCACATCAAGATATATACCAATGTAATTATTATGCTAATTTAAATACAGCCTCTATCTGGTTTGGTCATCTCAGAATGGAGTGACTACAAAGGAGAAATAGCGTGAATTTTCATTTTAGTTTTGGTACTCTTCAGTGAGGTTTTTTGGTAATATTTTTATGTGGCAGTTCATTGATCTTGGCCTTAACTAGGCTTGTATACAAATATTGGCAGCACTTCAAGCTCACTTTTTCAAAAAGTCATCTTTTGGCGACCTTTAATTGTAAAATGGTCACCATAAAAAAAATTCAGTCGCCAAAAAAAAAAACAGACGTGAAGGGGAGGACACTTCATGACATATTACACGTTGCCAAAAAACAAAACCTTGAAGAGAGGACATTTAATGACATATTACACGAGGGGCCAATGTACCAAACGGCATGTTTTCAACACTTTACTTTGCTACTGTAAGTTTACGCGTTCATGTTGCATTTCTGAACAACGAGAGGGGAAAAGAGAAAGACAGGTGATGCGGCCACTTGTACTATTGATTAAATTCGTCCTATTATATTGATAATTTTTCAAGTAAGTTTCTCTTTAGCCTGTTGGTCGTCAATTGGCGACTTTCGCCAGAATTTTGGTCGCCACAAATTTTCCACTCGCCATGGTGACCAAAATGGTCGCAGCTTGGAGCACTGATTGGAATATAATTAATTTGTGACACATAATGTTTGTGACTGCATTATGTCTATTTTCTATTAAACTGTTTCAATACTCATGTTGTTTAAAAGTTGTTGTTAAGTGAGTGTTCCTTTTTTTGGCATTGTGTATTTGTACCATGCAGTAGTTTTGCCACATTGCAATCTTCTCAATCAAGCACATGTGTTGGATCAGAGGTCTGCTTAAATTCCTGTGAGCATGTAGTGTAATACCAGCTGTAGTCTGTATCATATTAGAAAATGCTTCTGTTGCGACAATGATCAAATTGAGCCACCTTAATAATAATATTTCGAGAATTCTTGCCCCCACATGAAGGTCTAACAATTGAAACAAACATTTTCAGATTTACTGTGGCAGTTACTTGTAATTTACCTTGATTACTTTCAGGTTGATAGTGTTTTAAGCTAAGGTTTTCATTTACCTACCATCAAAGTAAGACAGGTTCTTTGGAAACTAAAAGACAATTTCTACACTTCTGTCAGACAAGCTTAGCGAATTAAGTGGTTCCAGAAAATATCCCTACCCATCCCAAGTGGGGCTACTGGAAATTCTAACAGGGGAGGCGAGGTGGGACACAAAAACCAAAATTTGTAAAGAAATAAGGGGGGGGGGGGGGGGCAGTGAATCTCACCAAGTAACCCTCTGTGAGAGGTGAATGGATATTTTCTGTACCAAGACATTTTGAAGCTCTGATACTGTCTAATCATTAAATAAATTTAAATGAAAATGCTCTCACTGTCAGTTTCATTTTGCAGCTTGTATTACAGATTAGATACAAGGTCATAAAAAATATTAGCTTAATAACCTGTTACTGTGTGAGAGTTAACACTTTGTCAACATTTATCCAGGTTTGACCCATTTTTCTATTTTATTTATGTTTCAATGCTTTTAATCCTTTTCACCACAGCAAAGAAAACTGAAAAGAGAAAAAGAAAGAAAGAACAGGAGTCAGATTCCAGTTCTGATTCTAAGTCGGAGTCTGACACAGAGTCAGAGAGCAATTCCTCTTCAGATGAGAGTCAGAAGAAGAAACGAACAAGGAAGAAGAAAAGAGATAAACACAAGAAAGCTTCTGCAGAAAGAAAACAGAAGAAAAAGAAGATAAAGGATAAGAAAACCAAGAAAATTAAAGACAGGTAACTTATGCCTTTCCATTTGACCAAAAAAGTTTTATTCTCATTTTAGATCTTTATTTCCAAATGTCTAGTGGTGATTCTTCTGTATTTTAAAGAATTTCCAGTAAAGAGGCCATCCTCACGAGGTGTACAGAAATTTGTGAAAGTTTTAACCAAGAATTTTCATTCCATTTGATTTTCTTACTAAGTAATGAGTTACAGTTTTGTTGTTTAAAGTAAATTGCAAGTTTTTGAATGGTACAGTATGAAAAGAACACACATACAGAGTTTGATTTCGGCATTAATTGAGGCTCAGATACATAATGCAATTGCGCACAATAGCTAAATTGCACTGTGTATCCACCCGGCAATTTTGTGAGCAGTAGTGCGCATTATTGCAGCAGTAGAATTTCGTCGTACTTCTGCAACATTGCATCCAACAAATTTCTTTGTGTACGCACCATCTGCAACATTTCGTGCTATAGTGTGACGTGAATTTCAGTGTTCAGCTTGGCATTGTATGTATTGTTGCACAAAATGTTGCAACCATGCAGCCACGTTGAGAAAAAAAAAATGTTGTGCGCAATATTGCGCGCAATGTTGCACCACGTATTCGGGCCTTTACAGTGCTTTTTACCAAACGTTTGACAAACGGTTTCCAAAGTTCTTTTGAAATACCCGCACTTGACGATTTCATTACATAGTATGTATAGTAAAAACTTCCTGAAAAGAAGTTGTGAATTTCGCACCGAACTTGTGAAGTTCGTTGCAAGTGAAGTTCACACCATTTGGTGTAATGTAAATGGTTCAAATGAATTTAAACAATGCGAAAAAAAATTTATCTCACTAGTTTTCGGTGATTTATGCAATGCTAAAATGTGATGCATCGACTTATTTTCTGATCCTTTTTTCTCAGATGCCACCCGACACCTACCTAAAAATAGAATAGAAGTTTTTGCTTTGTTGTGTCGGTTTATTCTCAGGTAGCTTCAGGTGGAACTTCCACCAACAGTAGTTTAAAAGTATTTTACGTGTAAGTTAAATATTTATCAGGATATACATCATTCTAGAAAACAGAATGTTTCAGTGTCGTGTTGTTGAACTTTTGTATTTTATATATTTCTACTGTAAACTAGATGCAAGTTCCGCCATCCATCTGTGATGTCGAGTCCCTCTGTACCTCTTAAATACACATTTCAGAAGACAGTAAAAATCATAAAATAAGCCTTACTTGGTTGAGGTTTTTGTGTAACTTTGTTTAAATTCATTTGTAGTTATATTACCAAACCAACTACACCGAATAGCGCGAACGTCACTCACAACAAACTTCACAACTTCCCATTGAAGTTTAACATGAATTGAATTGAATCAGATGTAATTTATTGATGTAAGTTCTGTAATACTGTTAACCCATTGACTCCTGTGCCGCCCGTGACGAGCCTTGGCCTTTCTTCCAATTCTGACGTCATCACTTTTGACCAAAATTGGCATCATCTATAATCAACTTCTGCAGGAGGAAAAGATCTTTCCAGTGATGCCTAGATCAGAGTTGTCGCCCTAGTGGAGCCTTAGATATGCACAAAAATGCTCAAAACGATGAGTGAAAAACTTGGAGCAAAATTTCCTGCCACTTCACCTAGCTGCTCCATGGTAAAAATTGCCTGCCACGATGACTCTTTCTTAAAATTAGAAGTTTTTTAACCGCAACCAATCACTGCAGCAAAAAGAAAAGAAAAGGAGAAAAAGGAAAGGGGAAAAAAATTCAAAAATCGAAAAGCCTGAAGAAATGGGTCAAAATTTTGATTTCTGCGCATGCCTGAGCCAAAATGTCGTAAAACGCGATTGTAGTGGTAAGAAGGGCTAGCTGTCATGTTGTGAATGCATTTTCGACCAGATTAAAGCTAATTTGGCCGAGATCCAGCCTCAAAACCAACAAAATGTCCAAACAACGCAATTTTGGCCAAAAGGTTCCAGGAGTCAACGGGTTAATGTTATAATTTTTGTACTAAGTGCATAAGAATAAATAATCTGAAAAAATCTGAAGTTCACAACTTCTTTCAAAGTTCGCAATTTGATTGACAACTACTGTGTGTAAGGAAATTACCAAGTTTGCAACAAACTTCGGGGATTTCAAAGAAACCTCGGAAACAGTTTACATATTATAACTTTATTATATATATAGTGCAATATCTAATGTGCTTTACATTACATTGCTTACAATATTACAGTGAATAAAAGTTAAGCCTACAGAAGATATTTTTATTTTCAGCTCAGGTAATGATAAATCAGAGCAGATCCCTGAACCTGTTAGTACAGTTGCTGCAGATGAGGTTCCAGATGTACCTAATAACTCCTTCCTGTTAAGAAGAAGTCGCACCCCCTCTCCTGTAAGGAAAAAGAGGCTTGAAGAGGCAAAGAAGAGGTTTGTGAAGTTATCATGGTCAATGAGAATACTGATACATGAAACGTGAATTACTGCTTGTTTGTTTGTTCAATTGTGCAGTTTCAGAAAATATCTATATACCCTTCCCCCAACCCCACAGAAAGGATAAAGAAATGTGTTGAGTTTAATTGGAGTTTCCAGAAGGGTGGGGTGGGGGTGGAGGGGCGTAGAAAAAAATCCCTTCTGTTGGGGGAGGTGTGGATATTTTCAGAATGTATACATTGCCACTTCACTACACTCTGTTGGAAAACTGTGGCCAAGGTCTGAGTCCTGGAGCCTGTATCATATGCAGGTTTTTTTTTTATTGTTTCTTTTTCTTATTAAAGAAGATTTTCTTCTCGTTTTCCACTTTTTCTCTCATCACGGAAAAACAACATTACTCCATGGAGAGTCTCAGCAGTTTTGGGAGCTGACTCTTCCAATTCAATCTGAATAAAGTGGATGAATAGCCACTCAGTGGAATACCACTTTTAATTTGTTTTTATAAGATTTAAAAGTGTTCTAAAAGGAAAATACTTTTTTGGAAGTCCTTTTGTCTAAAGTACGCCATGGTTTCATCGCGAGAGCGTGGAATAAATGATGACGTCACGTACGCAGTAATAATATAAGCCTAAACGAGATGCATCACGGGATACTATTCGATTGTCGTCTGGTACAGGCTCATGTCTTTTGCACAGGACACCCAGGCATAGAGATTTTGACTGGTGACCGGTGGAGGTGAACTAACCCCGTATGTCTTATTTATTTATTTTTTTTGGGGGGGGGGGGGTGGGGAGGGGATGGGGTGAAGACAATACTTCATCCGACAAAAACAAGAGTTAGGCTGCAGTCTGATTAGCCATTAGCGAAACGTTCACACTACTATTATTTTTTTTTTGCAACAGCACAAGTAACTTTCCAACAGCAGGATACAAAGCTCCACCTGAACAGACTTCGAGAAAAACCAGGGTATGTACACAAACACAAGAAAGTGTGTTCAGCTTCACCTGCGAGTTCATCGGTAATAAAATGATGTAATGTCAAAACTAAACGAAAGACGTTAAATGGAAAAGTCGCTCGATGAACAGCTTCTCAGGGGTACTGTGAGGGTAAAATGTCCTGCTCAAGAACAGAGAACGGTGACCCCGGCCAGTCTTTAGGTCTTACACCGTGAGACTCTTAGTCAGAAAGCCAATGAACAAAGGAAAAAACATTTGAGCTCGAAAATGCTTTTTGAGAAATGTTTTTTTACACTACGGTTCTCTACACCTCAGGTTCGGGTTGTTTAAAGCCTGATTGAGCTGACCCAGCATTGGCGAGAATTTTTATGTCAGTTTTTTGTCTTTTCGTTAAAGCATTCTGTTTATAATTGTCTTTTAGTTTTCAGTTTAAATGATCTCAGACTCCAAAAAACAAATGAAGATGAATCTTGATTATATTTGCAGATTTCCAACTCTGGTAGGATTCTGCGAGGAAGAGGAAACATGGTGAGGATATTGTCATTACTTACTAATATAACAATGTTTAATATTCTAAAGCACAAAGTAGCACGTATATATGATCAAATGCGCTTTGCAATAACATATACAAATCCTAAAATGTTCAGTGTACGATGTGATCTTTGTGAGAAGAAACTCAAAATGTCTGTTATGACTCTATAACAGAGGCCTTACTTGCAACAATTTTTTTAATCCTTTCAGCGATATCGTACGCCCCCGCCATCCTCACCTCCGAACGAACCTCGTAACAACACGAGAAGTCGTTTTCTTTCAAGGCGCTCAGCATCTCCTCCACGTCTCGCGAGATCTCCAAGAGAACGTTCAAGGTCCCCACGTGGCCGGCCCAGGTCTCCACGCAGAAGAGTCGCATCGTTTGAAAGAAAACGTTCAGATTCACCGCGCTCGGCATCACCACAGAAACGTTCTAGGTCTTTAAGAGAGTGGTCGCAGTCTCCACGAAGGAGATCAAAATCTCCACGGAGAACCTCAAAGTCGCCACGAAGGAGATCAAAGTTTCCACGAAGAAGTTCAATCTCCCCACGAAGAAGCTCGAACTCTCCACGAAGGAAATCGAAGTCTCCACGAAGAAGTCCGAAGTCCCCACGAAGAAGCTCGAAATCTCCACGAAGGAAATCGAAGTCTCCACGAAGAAGTCCGAAGTCCCCAAAAAGAAGCGCGAAATCTCCACGGAGAAGCTCGAAGTCTCCTCGAAGGCGATCGAGGTCTCCTCGAAGACGCGTTCGTTCCATGTCTTCTGAAACAAGCAATGGCGTACAGGCCCAGGTGGACCAAGAATTGTTACAAAGAACAATATGCGATGGCGAAATATACGAGAGTTTAACGACAACCAAAACCCTATGGGAACGAAAAAGAGGCGAAAGCAGTGACAAAGACAAGCAGCCCACACCCAACGGAACAATAAGAGCCTTTGACGAAAAACCAAAGAAAGAAGATAAAAATACTTCCTCTGTTGATTATCAACTACGAGCTAGAAAACCGAGTGATCCAAAGACATCTAACAATAACATTGACAGAAACACAACAAACCAGAAGCGAGGTAAATATACTTCGACTAGTAACAGTGATAGCGAAGGACAGGAAGAAAATGTAAACATTGTTAGCTTTCAGAGAAAAAGAAGCAACCTTGACGAAAAAGAACAGAGCACAATGACGAGATTGCAGTTGAATAGCGCTGATCAGAATTCACGGAGTGTAACTCGTGAGTATGAAGGAGATAATAAAACATGCAGGTCTTTAACTGGAGAAGAGAAAATAAGTCGTACAGCAAGATCAAATGACATGGATAAACCTGGTAGAAGGCACAGAGAATATGCTGAGGGTGAGAAAGATTTCATTCCGGGCAACAGGCATTGCCATAAAGAAGATAAATCACATACAAACAGTGATAGCTCCGACAGCGATGGTGAGCAAGAGGTGAAGCCTAGAGCCCATGAGGGGCAGGGTGGGGTAAAACTTCAGGGTACCCCTGTTAGTGATACTCAGCGTCAGCAACGCAGCCGGAGTAGGAGTGCTGGGAGTTCTAACGAGAAGAGCCGGAAGTCGCGTCATCATCATCATCACCATCGTCATCGTCGGTATCATCATCGTCATCATCGCAACAGAAGCTCCATTCCATCAGAAAACAGGGCTGAGAAACACAGAAACCGCGATAGCACGAGCTGAAGAAAGTGACTCTTAATATTGGTAACAATACGGAAACTCCAATTATAAGGACAACCAAAACACGGAACTATTTCGAGTATAAGCCCTTTCCCCTCTGCCCCGTTTCTAAGCGACTTCTTCACGTTTTGTCGATGTTACAACTCTCGGAACACGTAGAATAGACAAGATTTTGTTATCGTTAAACATACCATAAGGAAACTATTTAGTATTTTAGTATAAATATGCAACAGTTACTAAGATCTAAGATTGTGTTGCTCCCGTTTTGTTGTTTGCAGTCGACAACAGCTCCGTGAGATAAAATAGTTTTAAAATATACTCAATCTTATCTGAAAACAAACTTAAGACAATTGACGTAATACTTGGTAAGCGTCAACAGTCTCTTCAGTAATAAAATGTTTGAATGCCGGACACAGGACGCGTCCAGATTTTGTTCAAAAGCTAATAATTTTTGAGGAGTTTATATCAGACTATGCTACTCAAGAAGGTAAAAACATGCTAAGCCCTACAGAGGTTCTACAGACACCCTTTTGTAGCGTGTTTTCATGATCATTTGTTGGTGCTTCAATTGATTCATCGCCTTCGGCAAAGTGCGTTTATTCAATGCTCTGAATAAATGAGGAAAAAATGCATCCCTTGAGCAAGATCATGTTCAACTAATAAGTTTTATATCTTAAGGACCAATTAACTGATCTT
>JAHPZR010021120.1:0-19267 GCA_019787425.1 Platygyra sinensis | reverse complement strand
ATAAGTAAATCACAACCATGAGGACACTGAGAATGAACAACAACAATAACAATAACAACAACAACAACAACAACAACAACAACAACAACAACAACTACATGTACAATAACATGAATTGGTCAACATTGAATAAATATACGATTGAAGCCAGCTGTATTGAACTCTCAGCAGAAACAAAGATTAGTTTGAAACATTGTGAGTAAAGTAGGACATAGCCAATAGTACTGTAAATGAGCAAATCCAAGGGGAAGGGTTTTGAGTTTGAAATAATGGGGAAATATTCAAAATAACCAAGTTTGAATCAGTGGGGTCCAACTGTATCCAATTATTGCACACAGTAGAAACGGTATCTAGAGATCTTAAGCAAGAATGATGGTGATCCCAAGGACAACACCTGGTAAAAAAACGAATTAATTTTAAATTTTACCTTCGAATTTTGCAATAAATCATCTAGATCTGTTCAGTGCACCTATTGGGTCTCAGGACTTGCTCAAGCTAATACGAAAAATTAGCTGCTGTCTTTCAAATTCTCCCAACATATAAAAGACTTGGTCACTTCATGTTACTGTTGTGTGGAGGACAACAGGCAGAGTTCTTGTTTCTGCTGATGTTGTGGTTTGCTGAAGCTTTCAAGTACAAATTTATTTTTAAGACATTGTTTAAGCTCCTGGGTGGGTGTGGAAGCCTGTCGCACCTGAGCTGGCCTGGAGTCATTCTGTCGAGATCTTAGCCAAGGTACTATAAATTATTTTCAGATAACTTAGCCTGTTTAGATTTTGCTCAAGGCCTCGTGAAAAGAACATAATGTGCCATGTTATTTTCTTATGTTATATCATCGTACATGTATGTTGAGTATAATATGACGATTTCTTGAACACAAAGGATCCATGTGATATTTGGTCATGTACTACAAGGACAAGAGGTGGTATCAGAAATAGAGAATCAAAGAGTTGACGACAAAAGTCGACCCCAAGTTGATGTGAAGATCAGCAACTGTGGGGAGCTTATTCCAAAAGCCAAGGCTAAAGGTAAAGAATAATAAATTTAGTATTGCAAAAATTAATTCTCCCAGATGCAGTAAACTAATTTGAATAAGAAATTTTATTACTTGCATAGAAATTCTTCCAGGTACTTCATAGTTTGGAACCCAGAGATAAGCACCATCCCAATGGGGTACTATACGCTGTACTTGTCGACAAACGTCCCTTTTCTTGTTTTATGTTTTGCTTTTATCATTCAACCTTGGTTTCATTTTACCATGATACAAGGTCTATGATTCAGGGGTGCAGTGTGCATTTTTCATGAATTATGTTCTGAACAGGAAGGATTTTTTTATTGTTAGAGGCTTGCAAATGCCACTTCCTACTTTTTTCCTGGGAAAAGTTTGATAAACTAAAACACGGAAAATTGTTGGGGTATTTAGTAACTTATGGCATTTATATAATAATATTATCAACCTTTGGGATTGTTGATAGTACACTGTAGGTTTAATAGGAGAGAAAAGAGACTGTTGCCGATTTTGATTATTATACATGTAGAGGCTTTTCACTGACAAATGTTTATTTATTTTTCTGGATTAATGAGGTACCATTATGCATATCAGTGGATATGATTGCTATGCCCCTTGTGCACATCAAGATATATACCAATGTAATTATTATGCTAATTTAAATACAGCCTCTATCTGGTTTGGTCATCTCAGAATGGAGTGACTACAAAGGAGAAATAGCGTGAATTTTCATTTTAGTTTTGGTACTCTTCAGTGAGGTTTTTTGGTAATATTTTTATGTGGCAGTTCATTGATCTTGGCCTTAACTAGGCTTGTATACAAATATTGGCAGCACTTCAAGCTCACTTTTTCAAAAAGTCATCTTTTGGCGACCTTTAATTGTAAAATGGTCACCATAAAAAAAATTCAGTCGCCAAAAAAAAAAACAGACGTGAAGGGGAGGACACTTCATGACATATTACACGTTGCCAAAAAACAAAACCTTGAAGAGAGGACATTTAATGACATATTACACGAGGGGCCAATGTACCAAACGGCATGTTTTCAACACTTTACTTTGCTACTGTAAGTTTACGCGTTCATGTTGCATTTCTGAACAACGAGAGGGGAAAAGAGAAAGACAGGTGATGCGGCCACTTGTACTATTGATTAAATTCGTCCTATTATATTGATAATTTTTCAAGTAAGTTTCTCTTTAGCCTGTTGGTCGTCAATTGGCGACTTTCGCCAGAATTTTGGTCGCCACAAATTTTCCACTCGCCATGGTGACCAAAATGGTCGCAGCTTGGAGCACTGATTGGAATATAATTAATTTGTGACACATAATGTTTGTGACTGCATTATGTCTATTTTCTATTAAACTGTTTCAACTCATGTTTGTTTTAAAAGTTGTTGTTAAGTGAGTGTTCCTTTTTTTGGCATTGTGTATTTGTACCATGCAGTAGTTTTGCCACATTGCAATCTTCTCAATCAAGCACATGTGTTGGATCAGAGGTCTGCTTAAATTCCTGTGAGCATGTAGTGTAATACCAGCTGTAGTCTGTATCATATTAGAAAATGCTTCTGTTGCGACAATGATCAAATTGAGCCACCTTAATAATAATATTTCGAGAATTCTTGCCCCCACATGAAGGTCTAACAATTGAAACAAACATTTTCAGATTTACTGTGGCAGTTACTTGTAATTTACCTTGATTACTTTCAGGTTGATAGTGTTTTAAGCTAAGGTTTTCATTTACCTACCATCAAAGTAAGACAGGTTCTTTGGAAACTAAAAGACAATTTCTACACTTCTGTCAGACAAGCTTAGCGAATTAAGTGGTTCCAGAAAATATCCCTACCCATCCCAAGTGGGGCTACTGGAAATTCTAACAGGGGAGGCGAGGTGGGACACAAAAACCAAAATTTGTAAAGAAATAAGGGGGGGGGGGGGGGGCAGTGAATCTCACCAAGTAACCCTCTGTGAGAGGTGAATGGATATTTTCTGTACCAAGACATTTTGAAGCTCTGATACTTAATCATTAAATAAATTTAAATGAAAATGCTCTCACTGTCAGTTTCATTTTGCAGCTTGTATTACAGATTAGATACAAGATCATAAAAAATATTAGCTTAATAACCTGTTACTGTGTGAGAGTTAACACTTTGTCAACATTTATCCAGGTTTGACCCATTTTTCTATTTTATTTATGTTTCAATGCTTTTAATCCTTTTCACCACAGCAAAGAAAACTGAAAAGAGAAAAAGAAAGAAAGAACAGGAGTCAGATTCCAGTTCTGATTCTAAGTCGGAGTCTGACACAGAGTCAGAGAGCAATTCCTCTTCAGATGAGAGTCAGAAGAAGAAACGAACAAGGAAGAAGAAAAGAGATAAACACAAGAAAGCTTCTGCAGAAAGAAAACAGAAGAAAAAGAAGATAAAGGATAAGAAAACCAAGAAAATTAAAGACAGGTAACTTATGCCTTTCCATTTGACCAAAAAAGTTTTATTCTCATTTTAGATCTTTATTTCCAAATGTCTAGTGGTGATTCTTCTGTATTTTAAAGAATTTCCAGTAAAGAGGCCATCCTCACGAGGTGTACAGAAATTTGTGAAAGTTTTAACCAAGAATTTTCATTCCATTTGATTTTCTTACTAAGTAATGAGTTACAGTTTTGTTGTTTAAAGTAAATTGCAAGTTTTTGAATGGTACAGTATGAAAAGAACACACATACAGAGTTTGATTTCGGCATTAATTGAGGCTCAGATACATAATGCAATTGCGCACAATAGCTAAATTGCACTGTGTATCCACCCGGCAATTTTGTGAGCAGTAGTGCGCATTATTGCAGCAGTAGAATTTCGTCGTACTTCTGCAACATTGCATCCAACAAATTTCTTTGTGTACGCACCATCTGCAACATTTCGTGCTATAGTGTGACGTGAATTTCAGTGTTCAGCTTGGCATTGTATGTATTGTTGCACAAAATGTTGCAACCATGCAGCCACGTTGAGAAAAAAAAAATGTTGTGCGCAATATTGCGCGCAATGTTGCACCACGTATTCGGGCCTTTACAGTGCTTTTTACCAAACGTTTGACAAACGGTTTCCAAAGTTCTTTTGAAATACCCGCACTTGACGATTTCATTACATAGTATGTATAGTAAAAACTTCCTGAAAAGAAGTTGTGAATTTCGCACCGAACTTGTGAAGTTCGTTGCAAGTGAAGTTCACACCATTTGGTGTAATGTAAATGGTTCAAATGAATTTAAACAATGCGAAAAAAAATTTATCTCACTAGTTTTCGGTGATTTATGCAATGCTAAAATGTGATGCATCGACTTATTTTCTGATCCTTTTTTCTCAGATGCCACCCGACACCTACCTAAAAATAGAATAGAAGTTTTTGCTTTGTTGTGTCGGTTTATTCTCAGGTAGCTTCAGGTGGAACTTCCACCAACAGTAGTTTAAAAGTATTTTACGTGTAAGTTAAATATTTATCAGGATATACATCATTCTAGAAAAACAGAATGTTTCAGTGTCGTGTTGTTGAACTTTTGTATTTTATATATTTCTACTGTAAACTAGATGCAAGTTCCGCCATCCATCTGTGATGTCGAGTCCCTCTGTACCTCTTAAATACACATTTCAGAAGACAGTAAAACATCATAAAATAAGCCTTACTTGGTTGAGATTTTTGTGTAACTTTGTTTAAATTCATTTGTAGTTATATTACCAAACCAACTACACCGAATAGCGCGAACGTCACTCACAACAAACTTCACAACTTCCCATTGAAGTTTAACATGAATTGAATTGAATCAGATGTAATTTATTGATGTAAGTTCTGTAATACTGTTAACCCATTGACTCCTGTGCCGCCCGTGACGAGCCTTGGCCTTTCTTCCAATTCTGACGTCATCACTTTTGACCAAAATTGGCATCATCTATAATCAACTTCTGCAGGAGGAAAAGATCTTTCCAATGATGCCTAGATCAGAGTTGTCGCCCTAGTGGAGCCTTAGATATACACAAAAATGCTCAAAACGATGAGTGAAAAACTTGGAGCAAAATTTCCTGCCACTTCACCTAGCTGCTCCATGGTAAAAATTGCCTGCCACGATGACTCTTTCTTAAAATTAGAAGTTTTTTAACCGCAACCAATCACTGCAGCAAAAAGAAAAGAAAAGGAGAAAAAGGAAAGGGGAAAAAAATTCAAAAATCGAAAAGCCTGAAGAAATGGGTCAAAATTTTGATTTCTGCGCATGCCTGAGCCAAAATGTCGTAAAACGCGATTGTAGTGGTAAGAAGGGCTAGCTGTCATGTTGTGAATGCATTTTCGACCAGATTAAAGCTAATTTGGCCGAGATCCAGCCTCAAAACCAACAAAATGTCCAAACAACGCAATTTTGGCCAAAAGGTTCCAGGAGTCAACGGGTTAATGTTATAATTTTTGTACTAAGTGCATAAGAATAAATAATCTGAAAAAATCTGAAGTTCACAACTTCTTTCAAAGTTCGCAATTTGATTGACAACTACTGTGTGTAAGGAAATTACCAAGTTTGCAACAAACTTCGGGGATTTCAAAGAAACCTCGGAAACAGTTTACATATTATAACTTTATTATATATATAGTGCAATATCTAATGTGCTTTACATTACATTGCTTACAATATTACAGTGAATAAAAGTTAAGCCTACAGAAGATATTTTTATTTTCAGCTCAGGTAATGATAAATCAGAGCAGATCCCTGAACCTGTTAGTACAGTTGCTGCAGATGAGGTTCCAGATGTACCTAATAACTCCTTCCTGTTAAGAAGAAGTCGCACCCCCTCTCCTGTAAGGAAAAAGAGGCTTGAAGAGGCAAAGAAGAGGTTTGTGAAGTTATCATGGTCAATGAGAATACTGATACATGAAACGTGAATTACTGCTTGTTTGTTTGTTCAATTGTGCAGTTTCAGAAAATATCTATATACCCTTCCCCCAACCCCACAGAAAGGATAAAGAAATGTGTTGAGTTTAATTGGAGTTTCCAGAAGGGTGGGGTGGGGGTGGAGGGGCGTAGAAAAAAATCCCTTCTGTTGGGGGAGGTGTGGATATTTTCAGAATGTACACATTGCCACTTCACTACACTCTGTTGGAAAACTGTGGCCAAGGTCTGAGTCCTGGAGCCTGTATCATATGCAGGTTTTTTTTTTTGTTCTTTTTCTTATTAAAGAAGATTTTCTTCTCGTTTTCCACTTTTTCTCTCATCACGGAAAAACAACATTACTCCATGGAGTCTCAGCAGTTTTGGGAGCTGACTCTTCCAATTCAATCTGAATAAAGTGGATGAATAGCCACTCAGTGGAATACCACTTTTAATTTGTTTTTATAAGATTTAAAAGTGTTCTAAAAGGAAAATACTTTTTTGGAAGTCCTTTTGTCTAAAGTACGCCATGGTTTCATCGCGAGAGCGTGGAATAAATGATGACGTCACGTACGCAGTAATAATATAAGCCTAAACGAGATGCATCACGGGATACTATTCGATTGTCGTCTGGTACAGGCTCATGTCTTTTGCACAGGACACCCAGGCATAGAGATTTTGACTGGTGACCGGTGGAGGTGAACTAACCCCGTATGTCTTATTTATTTATTTTTTTTGGGGGGGGGGGGGTGGGGAGGGGATGGGGTGAAGACAATACTTCATCCGACAAAAACAAGAGTTAGGCTGCAGTCTGATTAGCCATTAGCGAAACGTTCACACTACTATTATTTTTTTTTTGCAACAGCACAAGTAACTTTCCAACAGCAGGATACAAAGCTCCACCTGAACAGACTTCGAGAAAAACCAGGGTATGTACACAAACACAAGAAAGTGTGTTCAGCTTCACCTGCGAGTTCATCGTTAATAAAATGATGTAATGTCAAAACTAAACGAAAGACGTTAAATGGAAAAGTCGCTCGATGAACAGCTTCTCAGGGGTACTGTGAGGGTAAAATGTCCTGCTCAAGAACAGAGAACGGTGACCCCGGCCAGTCTTTAGGTCTTACACCGTGAGACTCTTAGTCAGAAAGCCAATGAACAAAGGAAAAAACATTTGAGCTCGAAAATGCTTTTTGAGAAATGTTTTTTTACACTACGGTTCTCTACACCTCAGGTTCGGGTTGTTTAAAGCCTGATTGAGCTGACCCAGCATTGGCGAGAATTTTTATGTCAGTTTTTTGTCTTTTCGTTAAAGCATTCTGTTTATAATTGTCTTTTAGTTTTCAGTTTAAATGATCTCAGACTCCAAAAAACAAATGAAGATGAATCTTGATTATATTTGCAGATTTCCAACTCTGGTAGGATTCTGCGAGGAAGAGGAAACATGGTGAGGATATTGTCATTACTTACTAATATAACAATGTTTAATATTCTAAAGCACAAAGTAGCACGTATATATGATCAAATGCGCTTTGCAATAACATATACAAATCCTAAAATGTTCAGTGTACGATGTGATCTTTGTGAGAAGAAACTCAAAATGTCTGTTATGACTCTATAACAGAGGCCTTACTTGCAACAATTTTTTTAATCCTTTCAGCGATATCGTACGCCCCCGCCATCCTCACCTCCGAACGAACCTCGTAACAACACGAGAAGTCGTTTTCTTTCAAGGCGCTCAGCATCTCCTCCACGTCTCGCGAGATCTCCAAGAGAACGTTCAAGGTCCCCACGTGGCCGGCCCAGGTCTCCACGCAGAAGAGTCGCATCGTTTGAAAGAAAACGTTCAGATTCACCGCGCTCGGCATCACCACAGAAACGTTCTAGGTCTTTAAGAGAGTGGTCGCAGTCTCCACGAAGGAGATCAAAATCTCCACGGAGAACCTCAAAGTCGCCACGAAGGAGATCAAAGTTTCCACGAAGAAGTTCAATCTCCCCACGAAGAAGCTCGAACTCTCCACGAAGGAAATCGAAGTCTCCACGAAGAAGTCCGAAGTCCCCACGAAGAAGCTCGAAATCTCCACGAAGGAAATCGAAGTCTCCACGAAGAAGTCCGAAGTCCCCAAAAAGAAGCGCGAAATCTCCACGGAGAAGCTCGAAGTCTCCTCGAAGGCGATCGAGGTCTCCTCGAAGACGCGTTCGTTCCATGTCTTCTGAAACAAGCAATGGCGTACAGGCCCAGGTGGACCAAGAATTG
This sequence comes from Platygyra sinensis, assembly GCA_019787425.1. Taxonomy (NCBI): domain Eukaryota; kingdom Metazoa; phylum Cnidaria; class Anthozoa; order Scleractinia; family Merulinidae; genus Platygyra; species Platygyra sinensis. The sequence continues at coordinate 11,112 of JAHPZR010021120.1, read as the reverse complement.
TTACAAAGAACAATATGCGATGGCGAAATATACGAGAGTTTAACGACAACCAAAACCCTATGGGAACGAAAAAGAGGCGAAAGCAGTGACAAAGACAAGCAGCCCACACCCAACGGAACAATAAGAGCCTTTGACGAAAAACCAAAGAAAGAAGATAAAAATACTTCCTCTGTTGATTATCAACTACGAGCTAGAAAACCGAGTGATCCAAAGACATCTAACAATAACATTGACAGAAACACAACAAACCAGAAGCGAGGTAAATATACTTCGACTAGTAACAGTGATAGCGAAGGACAGGAAGAAAATGTAAACATTGTTAGCTTTCAGAGAAAAAGAAGCAACCTTGACGAAAAAGAACAGGGCACAATGACGAGATTGCAGTTGAATAGCGCTGATCAGAATTCACGGAGTGTAACTCGTGAGTATGAAGGAGATAATAAAACATGCAGGTCTTTAACTGGAGAAGAGAAAATAAGTCGTACAGCAAGATCAAATGACATGGATAAACCTGGTAGAAGGCACAGAGAATATGCTGAGGGTGAGAAAGATTTCATTCCGGGCAACAGGCATTGCCATAAAGAAGATAAATCACATACAAACAGTGATAGCTCCGACAGCGATGGTGAGCAAGAGGTGAAACCTAGAGCCCATGAGGGGCAGGGTGGGGTAAAACTTCAGGGTACCCCTGTTAGTGATACTCAGCGTCAGCAACGCAGCCGGAGTAGGAGTGCTGGGAGTTCTAACGAGAAGAGCCGGAAGTCGCGTCATCATCATCATCACCATCGTCATCGTCGGCATTATCATCGTCATCATCGCAACAGAAGCTCCACTCCATCAGAAAACAGGGCTGAGAAACACAGAAACCGCGATAGCGCGAGTTGAAGAAAGTGACTCTTAATATTGGTAACAATACCGGAAAACTCCAATTATAAGGACAACCAAAACACTGAACTATTTCGTGTATAAGCCCCCTTCCCCTCTGCCCCGTTTCTAAGCGACTTCTTCACGTTTTGTCGATGTTACAACTCTCGGAACACGTAGAATAGACAAGATTTTGTTATCGTTAAACATACCATAAGGAAACTATTTAGTATTTTAGTATAAATGTGCAACAGTTACTAAGATCTAAGATTGTGTTGCTCCCGTTTTATTGTTTACAGTCGACAACAGCTCCGTGAGATAAAATAGTTTAAAAATATACTCAATGTTACCTGAAAACAAACTTAAGACAATTGACGTAATACCAGGTAAGGGTTAACAGTCTCTTCAGTAATAAAATGTTTGAATGCCGGACACAGGACGCGTCCAGATTTTGTTCAAAAGCTAATAATGTTTGAGGAGTTTATATCAGGCTATGCTACTCAAGAAGGTAAAAACATGTTAAGCCCTACAGAGGTCCTACAGAAACCCTTTAGTCGCGTGTTTTCATGATCGTTTGTTGGTGCTTCAATTGATTCATCGCCTTCGGCAAAGTGCGTTTATTCAATGCTCTGAATAAATGAGGAAAAAATGCATCCCTTGAGCAAGATCATGTTCAACTAATAAGTTTTATATCTTAAGGACCAATTAACTGATCTTTTCAAGCAGTTGCTAAGGAATAATTAATTTATTCACATTTAGTCAGTCTGGGTCACTAATGGATTTCTTTTAAATAAAATGTTTGAATGCCGGACACAGGACGCGTCCAGAGTTTGTTCAAAAACTAATAATGTTTGATGAGTTCATATCAGACTATGCTACTCAAAAAGGTAGAAACATGTTACGCCCTACAGAGGCCCTACAGAAACCCTTTTGCAGCGAGTTTCGATGATCGTTTGTCAGTGGTGCTTCAATTGATTCATCGCCTTCGGCAAAGTGCGTTTATTCAATGCTCTGAATAAATGAGGAAAAAATGCATCCCTCGAGCAAGATCATGATCAACTAATACGTTTTACACCTTGGTGTATGACTGACATGTTATGAGAGCAGGCCACTTCAAACAATAACAACTTGAAACTCTGCCATGCATCATTACTTTGTTGAACCTTACTTGAACTCTCAGTGCCACAACACGCCAAGTTTTCTTTCTACTTGGGTTTGTCTCCAACGTAGCTTACTTCCTGTTACTAGTTCTCTTATAGAATAAAACTTGTTGTTATACCTCCCAACTCAAATACGTTCTCCGATTGGAGGAGAAGCGTCACGTGCCGTGGGTTAAATCTCTCTAATTCCCTAGCGCGAATAAAACTCACTAACTCCCTTGGGAAACAACAACTTGAACTTTGGACTCGCAAGTGATCACGTTGTGCACCTTGAAGACGCGGAAGTTTGTATACCAGTCGGCCTGATGTTAAAAAGCCATTGAAGTAGGACAACGTTTCTCATTAGAGACGGCATTCATTATTCAAGAAAAGGGATTTATATTCGCAAAAACATATCATGCAAATTAACAAAAGGGAAAATATGAGCGTTTTGTGTCCAAGCTCTTGGTTTGGCGCCAAAAATGGGTTGCCCACGTTCGTCAACTCGCTCGTCGAACGCCGTCGCCAGGTAGGAATGTATTTGTGTTTTTTTTAATACAGCAAAATATGCTGTTCCTGATCAAATCAAACTCAAAATGCTCGAGTTAAGCATAAGAAGACGCCAAAACAACTTTAGTACTGTCTATATTTTTTGTTAGCTGCGAAGAAAAAGACTGTTATCATGATTTTTCAATAGGACAGGTTGGTTTTGGTAGCCGCTTAAGGGGGGAGAAACTTTACTACAAATCTGTTGCTAAGGAAATCTCAAAACCTCCTTTTTTTGGCTCCTAAAGTCCAGTGGGCATCAAAGTTAACCGTGTTTGTTCGATTCACATTTCCTTTAAATGTTTCGAATCACGCCCATATTTGGTATGTCACGTGACCACAATAGAAAACGTCTAAAAACTCGGACTGAGTGGATCGTTTTCCAAATATAACAATACGTTTTGTTAAAACACGGCATTATCTACAACTTGTAGTATGCGTTTGAGGAAATGTACAATATTTCGAAAATTATAGATCTTTAAGAGGCTATAAAAGCCCACTGGACTTCAGGAGCCAAAAAAAGGAGGTTTTGAGATTTCCTTAGCAACAGATTTGTAGTTAAGTTTCTCCCCCCTTAATTTTGCGAGTGCAGCCAGTGTATGCAATAGCGTTAAGCAAATCATTATTTTCGGAGCTTATTCTATTTTGAGTTGGGAGGTATAACAAAACACTTAATGACTGGCCCCTCGGGAAACAGTGAGTTTTGTTTCCCCTCGACCTCAATGTTCCCCTCGGCTTCCCCTCGGGGAACATTGAGGGTCTCGGGGAAACAAAACTCACTGTTTCCCTTGTCGCCAGTCATTAAGTGCTTATTAATGAATTACGGTAATATGTCTGATATATGTCATTTCCTAAAACTTTCGATTTCCCGCTCAATTTTTACCACCGCCTTTCACGTGTTACCTGATATTGCTTCATATTATTTGGCTCATTTGTATGTGACTGATGTGTGTGAACGATTAAACAAAACTAAGGAGCTTGTTTAACGACTTCTTTTATAATGTGTTCGTAAGATTTTGCTGAAAAACAAATGGGAAAAAGTGTTAAGTTACAAATGAAAAGGGAACAGACGACAGTTAGCTTCAAATTTTTAAGGATATTTGTTGATTCAAACTTGAATGGCTTCACTCTCTTAGTTTCAAGTGTTTATCCGCAGTTTCGCAGCCGCTCGGGCCGGATTCACGTAACGCTCCCCGTCCCCACGCGGCTGCTTCAAACCGACATACATTCCTTTCTCGGAAATAAACCAATCAATGTGTGGCTTTCATTTGCTTGCGAATGTTCGCGCCTGTGATTGGTGCAGCGAATTTCGATCTCTGCAGTGCTACTTTCTGGAATAAATAAAAAGATAAATGTTATACCATGATGATTTAGTATATATAATTCATGAAACAACCTTTTTGCAGCCAATCGCTCCTGTTGCTCATAGCTTCATAACTCTAAGTGAACATTGCGTCAGTAAAATTCATTCCTTAGGGCCTGTTCATATGAGCCCGGTCGACCGGGCTGGCTCGGTTTCCGAGATCTCGCCTCGCCACTCTTTTCTTTTTAAAAATATCGATGTGTTCATATGAGAGGCCGGGCTGGCCCGGTTACCGAGATCTCGGTTTTTGCGACCGAGATCTCCGTAACCGGGATGAAACTTTTTAAACAAAATAGCTTCGCTCTCACAACATAGCGGCCAAAATAGCATAATTTTGGTCTTGTATGTATTTCTACTTTAGAAGTATGCGAATTAAGTAAAGTTACAAGAGTCTACAAAGCTATGACAGTCGCGAACATTACAAGTTATGTTCCACCATTTTGGTTGCGTTTCTTGAATTCATCTCGGTCGACCGGGCTGAAATCCCGGGGGGGGGGGGGGTACTCCCTATAATGGCCTATAAGGGGAGGCTCCGCCCGAAAGGGGTACCTTTTTCAGGCTTCAGGTATATGAAAGGGTAGGGATTTCAAAAGTTTAGGTATATAAATGGGTACGGAAATCGGTCATTTAGGTATTTACAAGGGCCTTTAATTATAATTATTGCCCCCGCAGGGTTTTGGCCCAGAGGCCAAAACCCGAGGAGGCATTATAGTCTCCCCCGCGTATACGTATAAAGAATGTATGAAATATTGGTGTAGTATGCGAATCAATCCCGATTTGACGAAACTAGGCGCGCACGGTGGTCCCGGTTAATTTTTCAGTCAGCTCGCAAGGCAATGCTACATGGGTAATTCTTGCAACCACGAACACGAGGAGGAGATCGAGGAAGATATTATTTGCTGCACGAGGAGGAGAGGATCTTGCCAAAATATATTTTAGGGCTGGTATCTGTCATCAAAGTGATTTCTTCATATCTTGAATTAAGTGGTTATTCAGCAGTACGGTTTACGGTTGTTTCGATACAAAGTCGTTTCGATACAAGTCGTTTCGATACAAATCGAAGTCGTTTCGATACAAATGTAAAGTCGTTTCGACACGACTTGTATCGAAACGACCGGATACCAGCTGCAGTACCAGATTGAACTTTTAATTTGGTACAGAAGTTGATCTGTCGGACACAAATCAGCAACGGGGTCGACAGACTCGACCCAAACACCACATTATAAAGATCACGTTTATTTGGATCGCTTATTTTTACTGAGTAATCTTACGTGGCGTAGAGCTCATGTGATGGCTGGGTTGACTGGCAGGGATCCAAATGTAAAAGTTAATGTTTTGCGGCGTTATCATTGAGGACAAAAGCTTGACTTAATTTGCATAAAAGGCGACTGCAACACGATACTTCTGTTAACATCTGGGAAAATAAATCTCGACTTCTGTTCTGCTTTCGAGATACGTTTGCTCGTAGAGTCCTCGTTTATCAAGACAAATGATTTGTTTCAGTATCAAATTAGAACAACAGAGTGGTTTGATATTCTTTCCAGAATGCACTTCGTGAGAGTATTATGTAAGGAGTATCATGTAATAGAATGAGTTCATCGGAATGTGTTCGTTGTGTTAACTTATTTGTTGATTCTTTGGATCATATTTATGATAAGATGCCTAAGTTACTTGAATAGTATGAGTGATATAGTTTACAAAAAATAAAAAATGTTAGTTCATACAATAATACTTTCCTTTAACGCAGTGGAATTTTTATAACAATTTTATATCCTTGACGGATAAAATAGAAGCGGGGGCAGATTTAGTGTGAACTATTACTAGTAATATTTCGAATAGACGCCGCTTATGGCTGTAGCAATTTATTTATTAAGCACTACATGAAAATGAGAACAAGACTTTCTAAAGTAGGTATGTGAAAGGGGTACCTTTTTTCAGTAAAAGGTATATAAAAGGAGTACCTTTTCCGCCATAATGGTATATGAAAGGGTAAGGGGTTAGACCTCGGGGCGGAGCCTCCCCGTATTAAACTAAATAACGGCCTATACGGGGAGGCTCCGCCCGAAAGGGGTACCTTTTTCAGGCTTCAGGTATATAAAAGGGTAGGGATTTCACAAGTTGAGGTATATAAAAGGGTAGAGAAATCGGTCATTTAGGTATTTGAAAGGGCCTTTTATTTTAGTATTTTCAAGAGATGCCACTTATGGCTGTATCAGTTTATTTATTAAGCCGACTACATTAATGACAACAGGGCGGATAAAACTAAGAATCTTGGTCGTTTTCATACGCACGGCGTGGGTAAGCCACTGAGGCATAATCAGCCTTGGAACCAAGGGAAAAAGCTGGAGGCCAGAGAAAATCCAGAAACCAATGATCTCATTGTAATGGTCCTTGCTTTGTTGGGAATAAAACTGCATTTAGTGTGCGGTGCGTTGCCAATAAAATTTTCCGCTGAGCCATAGCACAGATCTAGATCAAAGGCCACAAGGAGGGATATGAAGATCGCTTATAGGCATTACAATTGTTAAAACGGCTCTCTCTGACTGAAGTAAACAAAGTAATGGGGAGATCAGGGAAAAAAGACCGAATCGCCATCTTCATGAGGTTCACATTATGACCCTGAACACATTCAAACTCTAAGAGCACCAGAACCTCGCATCCAGGAGATGTTATAGCGCCGTCATATTTAGAGGAACGAGGCTTGAGAATCAAACAGTCAGAAGTCCCGTGGAATGGATGAGAAAACCTTGCATCAAAACGTTAATATTCGCCTTCCATTCAAGAATATTATGAGAAGAAAAAGACAAAAAAGCCCTTTTTTCAGTAACTATGGCGCACGTGGCCTGTCAGAGCTTTCGAGAAAGAAGCTTATATGGACGAAATTGAGTAATCAGTCCTGGTTTGAAATGGCAGACACGCAGTTTGATGAACAGCAGTGGTGTGAGAAATTCCGGGTAAAGCAGAGATACATTTCATTATATCGAGCGGGGAAATAACGCGACTATAGGTAACACAATTCCTGCTGTTAGTGTTCAGCGGCCGAACGAGACGAGAATGTGTTTGAGCTTCATTCTTAGGCCGTAGCCTCAATTTCAGCCGCCTCCTCCGCTGGCTAAGTCTCGGGAGGTTTAGGCGTATTAGTAGCCTGCGTTACTGGCGGTATTGTAGGTGGTGAAGCCGCAAGAAATACCACATGCCTGATCGAGAACTTGGCATTTTTGAATGCCACCCACTTTAATCACGTCATTGACCTCAGGTGATCACAACACGGCCGACTATTTTCCCACGAGATTTTGGCGTGAAAGCGATCGTCTTACACTTTGCTGTTGTCGCATGCATGTAGAATAACGGAGACCAACGGAGAATTTACATCGAAGGGAGGTACGCCTACAAATCCAGTTAAAGTAAGATAAAGCCAAGAGGGGAACGCTAACGGTTGTGTGGTGTCAATCTCAAGATAAAATTCGGTAACTTTCAGAAAGGTACCAAATACATTTCCACGGAAAATTTATTTAAACTTTTAGGTTGCGCGAAGCGTGAAGGTAGGACCTCAGCAGAACTTTGCTCAGAAATTGCCTTGAATATATATTGTGGAGCCTTGTGTTCTATCGAGTCGAGTTAGTCATTCTTGTGGTAGAAAAATATTCAACTTCGTCGCACTTAACCGGTTCATTGAAAGTCCTCCTCCTCCATTTTTCCCGCGGCTTCGCCGTTCGCTTTTTGCGGCTTCGTCGTTCGCTTTTACGGCTGCACCGCCAAAACTTCATTACGCGCGCCTACAATACCGCCAGCTAAGGTATACAATTCTGGTGGCAAATATGCATCCGCCAAGGATGGATTTTGTTTTGACAAAAAGGCCTGAAATGGAACGGGAACAAGTTTACATGAAGATAAATCTCGCACCTTGCCTTGATAACCCGTACCCAGACTACCTTCAAGAGGTATTCTCGGCGCCCACAAACTCTTGGGCGCTAGTGCCACATTTCATTTGGGACAACTACGTGTACTCGTCGAAAATTTGGAGTGCCGTGCCCAAAATGGTTCAGACGTAAACAGCTCCAACAATAGTAAAATCTGGTAACTTCTGGTAATTTTGCACCGTATGTGATAAAAGGGAGAATTCAACTTGCTCATCCACTTGCCTAGAAAGTAGGCATGTCGCATTCGCGACAGTACGAAAGGGCGGCAGGCGACTCGAAGTTTATGTGTCAGGAGTTCTAGTATGTTTTTTTACCCGATTCGCCAAAAAGAAAAACGCTTGATCGCAGGTTAGGTAAGATCGAAAAGCAAAATCAGGGCGACTTCCGTTACTGAAAGTTCGCGGCTTGATGCAGTTTGAATCCACCTTGTTAAAACGGGCTTAAGATGTCTGCCACTTCACTGCCAATACACCATCTGCCAATTCGATCGGTCTAAACTGTCTGCCAATTTGAATTTAAAGTCAGTAACGGAAATCAGCGCATGGAATCAGTGAAATTTTCTTACCAATTGTCCTAAAACATTTTTGTCTTTGCACCAAGCACTCGCTAAAATTGTTAAAAATGCTCTACACATCTACTGCTTAGAAGTGAATAACTTGTCACATGACTTTTCAAAGGGCACCAACTTAGCATCATTAATACCGTCTCTTTAGTCATCTCAACGACTTTTAAACCCATCTCAACGGAATTACTATTCAAAAAAAATTTCACAGGTCAATCCTTCGTCAAGGTATCAAAGGCTGACCGTCTCCTCAGCCAGTAAACAATGATCTACAGTTGAAGCTCTCTGACTGACAGCTCTACTGACGAGTACCTTTACAAAACCCCGTTGAGTTACATACATACTTTATTGGCTCGTCCCCAAGGGGCTTTTCAGAGTCAAATTACATTACACAATCAAAACCGAAGTACGTGACAATGATAAAAATATAAAAGTTAAAAAAAAAAATTAAGTAAAGCAGTCATTAAGAAGCTTTTGCCGGAGTAAACGCTTGAACGCCGTTACAGATGGGCTAAGTTTGAGCACAGGCTGCAACTCATTCCACAGAGAGGTCGCTCTATTTGAGGTAATTAAACCATATGTCTCAACAATTCCAAAATACTCCTTTGGATTTCCCAAAAGCTTTAACCACCAGCCATAGAATTGACTTTGTATTTTACACTGTAAACCCCCAGGTTAATGAGAATGTCCCGGAGAGCCGACATGCAGAACCTATTTTCCTTTTCTCTTCCTTTTTTTAATTTTTTTTTTTATTTACATAATTAATGCAGTATTGCCAAGTGCATCAAAAACTGTTTAGACCCATGCAGCTCAACCAATTTTTTGTTTTGGAAAGAGACAACTTTCATCAAGAATAGTCCTGCAGGAAATAAGCCCTCCACTAAACTTAAGAACATATTTCAGCAATGGTTAATTAGTATAAGACAGATTTTTAGAGCCCTAAGGCTAAGGTTTGAAATCTTGAGGGTTCCAGACATCCGGATTACGAGTAGTAATATTAAGCCTGATTAAATCTAGTTAGGGAATAAGAATCGATGTTCAGTGAGTCACAATGTCTCCACAATTGTTCCTTCGCTTTCGCATCTCATATTTAGTCTTTTCGACGAGATCATAAGAATTCCATCAGCTTTGGTTTCTAAAGTGGGCGCTCTTTGGCGACCAATGTTCGTCAGCTCGAACGTGTCACGACGAAAATTCAACCTGTTCTCGGCCTCCCGGACACTTGTTTGTAGGATGAAGCCATTTATGGCATTTCGCAGACTACGACGATAATTCTCCACGAAGCCGAAATATACGAACGGGTTTATAGCGCTGTTGGCGTGGGCAAAGAAATCAGCTATAAATGGAAAAGCGGGGAGCACACATTTAGGAGCTTGCCAGTTCCACACAAATATTAAAAGAAACATATAAATGTTTAACGGACCCCAGCAAATGGCAAACACGACGACTATTGTCACTGCCATCTTTAGCACATTTCTGTTCATTTTGTCGCGAATAACCCCGCCGCGAACTGCGTCTCCCAATGCGTTTCTTTGCCTCACCAGAGTCAGTACTATGATCGTGTATATCAACGCCAGAAGAGTGAATGGAATTACGAAGAGCGCGACGCAAAGGAACGTGGCGTAAAATTTTCCCGTCGAGGGCTCTTCAAAAGCAGGCTCCCAACTTGGAATACAATACGATTCAGAATCATCTTCAACTATTTTGAAGATGTAGAAATAAGGACCACAAAGGACTGCGCTAATTATCCACGTCGACAGGATCAATGCCACCCGTAGTCTAGATGTGATTCTTTTAGCGCGGAGAGGAAACACGACAGCCACAAATCTTTCAAGAGCTATTAACACCAGCGTCAGAGTAGAGACACACAGTGGTATATCTAGTACGAAGCGGAGCAGCTTGCACGTTATTTGTCCTCCTAGTCCAGTTATGAGCCACCTGTCTTCGTCGATACCTAGAATGATTTGTACAATTTTTGTGGGAATCAGAAATACTGGTGTGAACAAGTCCGATACAGCCATGTTTAAAATCAAATAACTCGCGTTTCTTTGAATGTTCCTGCTTTTACGAACCACGTAAATAATTAGAGTATTCCCCGTCAAGGAAATCACAAATATAATGATGTAGGCGATAAGTTTACCGACTCTCTCGGCCGTTGTCGCGAAATGTGCGGGGCATTCATCATCGCCACCCATCGAGTCAACAGTCTGGTTGCTTGCATTACTGTTGTCAAACATGTTAAATTAGAAGTTTTCCCTCAAAGTGAGAATCTTCCAAGTGTTTTACAGGACATCAAAGTCGTAATGTTTAATAAATGTTCGGAGTGCATCAGTTGATGTCGGTAATCCGATACTGAAGATAAGAAAACTCCCGGCAAATTTACATCTTCTGCGTCTTCCAGCTGAAGCTGTTATGTCCTTTTTATGAATATCGCATGCTTATCGTCCGGACACTGTAAATATTTCCTTCCCAAATTTCCGCTTTGTCCTCAAAACACTAAAACTATAAATTGTACAATGGGAAAGGTTCCTTGCGCGACTCTAGAGTGCCATCTTGCTCCGGACTCACTTCACGACCTATACAAATTGAATCACGTTATTGTCAGCAATATTACTGCAGGGGTAATACAACTTTTGTCAGCTACGTCAAACCAGTCAGACTTCATATGAGCTCAATAACTAAGGCTATCATTGACAACTGAAGTCGATATGCGCTTAA
>JAHPZR010021119.1:0-24902 GCA_019787425.1 Platygyra sinensis | reverse complement strand
GTGAAACGACAGAAAAGCGACTTAAGACGAACAGACGGTGGATACGCCCACTTGGGGGTGCGCGAGAGCGGGAACGGTGGAGTCGTGGGTCAAGCGAGTAAAGCACGTCGGGAACGAGGAGGAAGCCTCTGAGAGCGCGAGTAACGACGCCGTCGTTGCGTAGTTAGGACGGTCGGTCGGCGCCGGACACGCCCGCGTAGTTGCGAGCAAGAGCGAGAACGGGAGCGACAGCGAGTCCAGCGAGTCCAGCGAGTGAAGCACGTCCGGGGAACGATGAGAAGACGACGGATGACGCAAAGTACGACGGTCGGTCGGCAGGCACGCCGGCGTGCGTGCGAGAGAAGGTAGGAATGGCGGCGGCGGCGGCGGCGGCGGCGGCGGCGGCGGCGAGCGAGTCGCACGAGTGGAGCACGTGGTAGAACGAAGAGGCCCGTGGCACACGAAACGCTCGTGACGGCGCTTACGGACTGCAAAACCGCGCGGGCAAAAGTAAACTGTAATGCAAGGACCACTTGTACAAACAGCAGCGGAATGAAGCCGGATCTTGGTTAGATCAAGATCAGCAGTGAATGAACTATGAAACCAATTGAAAGGCTGACCGGACGGCTAAAAATGTTAAATTTTATGCCCAATATTTCGGTTAGACAGGACTAACCTTCCTTAGGGGCTACACTAAAGCTAAGTAAATATGGATGATATTCATATTTACTTAACTTTAGTGTAGCCCCTGAGGAAGTTAGTCCTGTCTGACCGAAATATTGGGCATTAAATTTAACATTTTTAGCCGTCTGGTCAGCCTTTTAATTGGTACGTTTTACGGGCAAAAGTAAGACTGACATAACTTGATACACGGTTATTCGGAAGGGTCGATTATGACCATTCTGTGTATGGCAGATTTGCGTCTCGTCTACGCCTAGGGGCGACGGAGGCACAGCTAAGGCTTTTTCCAGCGGCAGAACAGGGTCGGTTTAGCGGACGTTAAAGGGTCGGACGGTTTCTGCAATGTAGACACAACTAAGACACTCTACCTTGTGGATAACGCCATTTCTTTAGGAACAGCGACGGCGATGTAATAGTACTAAGAAACGCTGGTGCGACGACTGAGGGAGTGGAGGTGGTGAAACGAAACGAAGGCCCACTAGGCGAATGGGGCCACTTGTACAACATAAACAGGACGGATGAACCTCGGAAACGCATTGACTTATCTATAAAGAGAGGAGGTGACTGAGGAATCTGCAGAGTGAGTGCAACTACGTCAGCTCGCCGCGAACGAATTGTAGGCGTACATGAATATGGCGCCAACGAGGCCCCGACTGCGGGTGCCGGACGGCTTTGGACACTGGCCAGGTATGCCTGTGGGCTGAAGAGAAAAGGTTGGGAAGCTGAAGAAGAGCTAGCGAGCGTCGAACCAGAGGAGACGATCGAGAATGACAGGATTGTCGCGTGCAAAGTCACACAAAGAACTGTGGAGCAATTGTGGGGACAATTACGGGACTGACGGAGGCAGAAGTCAGCGAGGACGCAGTATTGTACCCTTGAGACCTGGTTCGACAGTTTGAAGACGTGCTGGGCGGAAAAGCGAGAGTAAAAACAGCGACGAGAAACGACAAAACAAACAACTTGCACGGCGCAAGCTGCAAACGGCACACGTCAGCATGACAGCGGCGCGCGAAGGCAGATCTTGGCGGGCGAGCGAGGCTACGCGGACCGAGGCTTAGGCTGCGCTCATACATTAATTTCTGTCAATCAAAGATAGACACCGATCAAAATCGAATGAAGAAAGTTTCCGGAAATTCGGTCCACCTAGGTTGTCCTTTTTTCTGGAAATTTGGAAATCCCGGAAATTTCCTGTTCATTTGGGTTGTTTTAATACCATTTACCCAAAAAATCCGTCCGGAAATTTCGGATAGAATGTAAATGGAAAGAATAATTTTGTCTCCCCCAAGGAAGTTTTCTCGGGAAAACGGGATTTCTAAAAAGGTAGACCAAAATTCCCAAATTAAAAGGAATTTCCAAATGGAAAATGTGCGTTCCATTTGCTAGTTTTTACTAGTTCCAGGGCTTTTGGCTTGGATTGCCTTTGATCCTATCTTCCGGAAAAGGTCGTGGAAAAGGATCAGCACTGTCGGTGCTGGTGGATTTTAGGCTTGGTAATGAAATGTGAAAAGTGAACGGATCAACAGGACACCAGCGTAGGAGAAAGAAAAAAATCTGAGTCCCCGACAAGGAACGAACCCGCGTCCTCTAATGGTGAAAGAACTCCGGTTACAAATATGGACTCACATTATTCGATAAGGAAAGATGGTCATGGCTTTTTCTTCGTAAACCAAAGTAACACTGCGAAATTTGCGAAATTCTTAATCTAAGAATAAGTCCCAGGCTGAAATTTTGTTTGTTGAAAATTTGTTTTCGAATAAACCGTATGAAATGATTCCTTTTTACTCAGAAAATGTCATTTTCTGAGTATAGGCGCGTTCCTTTCTTCGATCCGTCCTTCGATTCCTCTCAATTTTTTCGCGAATCTGATGATAAGGCTTTCGCAGTTGCTTGCGTGCCAAAAGTGCATCAGCAGATTACCATCGGCCCAATTAGGCGAATCTGTGTCTTAAAAACCGTTGGGAGCGGCTCAAGTCGCTGCGCCTATTCGGAAACTGTGTGATTTGTACAAAGCAGGATTAAGATTGTAAAATCTTATTGTTCGATTAATTTGTTCCACAGAAAAAGGATCTAGTAATAGGCACCCCGTCCGGCTAGCAAAAAGAAGGACCACTGAACGATCCTCGTGTAGAAACGAAATCTACTATGGCCTGGACCGGACACCAAGAGCCTTCCGATTTATAGATATAAATCAATCAGGGGCGCCCTCTAACAAGATTTCCTTGAAGGAAAAGATCAGTCCAATACAAGCTTATTATTTTTGTCTTCCCCTACAGCAAGTTAACATTTGTTTTTTTTTACTCACCGAAGTTCAAGCCGCTAAAGTGACTGCTTTTTAAGCGACTTCGGGGGCCACCCTTTTGAACTGTACTTGGCAGCCCGCAACCTCTTTCCTAGGATCCTCGAGGTAGCGAGAGGACCGTGGGGACGAGGTTGGGCAGCCCGGCCGTTTCTATGTGACGTAATTTCGTCCGATTCGAAGTCTGCGTAAAGGAGAAAACCCTACAACTGACTTTGCTTCTTTCACCGAGGTCAGTAAATGTATCTTTTCAAAGCGATGCTTCCATTTTCGGAGTTTGAAGCATGTTTGCCAAAAAAAAAAGAACCACGGCTTCAATGTAGCCAATAGCCATCTGGACTGGATTTCCACTGTCGCGCAATTTTTCATGCGCGTGCGTACGGACGTAAACTTTAGCTGGCTTTACGTGCGTAAATAAAATAGAGACGATGTGTGAAAAGCCGCGCGTAAACGTAAAAGTTGAACTTCGCTCAACCTTTACGTTTACGTCCGACCTTGCATATATATACTCTATTTTATTTACGCACGTAAAGCCTTAAAGTTTACGTCCGTACGCACGTACATGAAAAATTACGCGACAGTGGAAATCCACCTTTAGACGGAATGAAGCCAGAAAACGCGGTCTGACGTCATTTGACCCACCATCTTGGATTTTACTAACACGAGTATTGTAACCATGGTAACTACTTGTCTATCTGTATTATCGTGCGACGCCTTGCAGTGAGAACTACCTGAAGCTGTAAGTGGTTAATTTCGAGCAGACTAACTGACTTGCTCAGCCTAAAACGAGCTCATAGGCAGCCAATAGGAGTTTCCAGTTTAGGCTTTAATACCTCACGAAATATTGACACATCAAAATTTCTTTTTACGATAACTGCAGAAATTCACGCGCGCTCATTGATTAATTTTTATTGTCCATATGCGGACAGACACATGAATTTGAAATTCATGCGACACTTCCGCGAGCGAGAGCGGGCAATTCGACGATTTGTTATCGTAAAAAACAAATTGATGTCAGTTTTTAATGCGTCTGTCCTGTTATTGACCATGAATTTCGGCATAGCATTGTCAAAGTAGTCTGCGGATCAACTCGGCTATCGCCTCGTAGATTCAGAGCTACTTTGAAAATGCTATGACGAAATTCATGATCAATAACAGGACAGATGCATGAAAAACTGACGTCAATTTGTTAAACAGAGAATGAAGGCACAGCTACTGAAAATTTCAGCCCCTTGGAGTAAATTGCCTTTTCAAAATTTTGGAAAAAAAAATTACGGGGTGGCATCCAACTCCTCCCCCTTGTTAAACTCCAGTTACCAATCACTATATGTTTGAGACTGAGCACTGCAGGGTGGTATGTACTGACAAATTCAATATACCTCTCCTCTTGTGATTTTTTCCCCTTTTGTCTAACGGGAGTACCGATAATCGGTGGCTCGTTCAATATCCTTAGCCAGGAGCCCATTAGCTCCAGCCCTTAGCCTGTTCCAGGTTTTAGGTCGTTAGGGAGGAGCGGAAAAAAAAGGGCGAGCGAGTGAAATAACGAGGGAGAACAAAAACTGGTTTTTTTCTCTCGCCCGCCCTGTTTTTGTTTTTTCGTTCGTCAGTAACTACCGAGAGCTTGGAACAGGCTAGCTTACCCAGTGAACAGAATCTCCTTCAATCTTCCTAGACGGGAATCGGGAAGGGGAAGGAGATCCTGCGAGAATCGAGATTACCCATTGTGCATGCTCCCATGCAAAGGTAACTGAGCCTTGATCCACCATGATGTCAAATATGTTAATCACTAAATTTTGAAATTTCCTCACTAAAAGTACTGCCACTACCCTGAGAGCCCAGTCTCCTTCGATCTTCCTCGGCCGAGACAGATCGGCAAGCGGGACAAACCTTTCGCTCGCCTGACCGAGATACTTCTTGGCGTGGTTAGTGTCACGACGTAAAGACAGACGTGAAGAAAGTAGGGCCTGACGATTTCTTTTGGGTTTGAACTTTCAAGGCGAGTCAAGTTTTTCTGGGTGAAATTTTGTTTCTGTAGAGAGATCAAGCTTTTATTTTGTTATATAACAGGAGACATTTACATATTATAGATATATGTAATATATGAAGAGTAACAGTGCCGAGATATACAAATGATATTCATCAGTTCACGTGTTGCCTCCCAGACTGAATAAATTGCAAAGCCGTAAACGCCCGGGCGTGAACGAAGATCCTGCTTGATTGACAGTCGGATCTCATAGCATATCTAATCCCACACTTGAAAAGTAAAACAATGATATGTCAAAGGCTACTGCAAGGCTGACACAATATTTAAAACAATATTTCGGCAGGCCAGACCAGTCTTCTTCAGGTTTAGATTTACCAAAATATAAAAATGAAATTACAATATTATACAGTGGTGGATGTGGTAACACTATCGCTTAACGCGCTTGCACTGTTTGCCGGTTGGTCTCTCTGGTTCGTCTTATTTAAAGGAGCTCAGTCACGGTATTTTAAGTTATTTTGACCGTCGACAAAATTACTCTTAAATATCCCTTTTCACGGTTAGTTTTTCTCATTTGCATTACAATGTAATCCAACGTGGATGCGAGGCAATTTCGGGCTAAAACTGCAAAATACCCCGAAATTGCCTCGCATACATGCTAGATTTTGGAGAGGAGAGTTAACCGTGCAAAGGGCTATTGAGGGACAGCTAAAGATAACACTTTTCAAAGATAGAAAAGCACCAAAGAGATAATAATAAACCATAAAGAAACAAAGATGGTTAAGGATGGAGAAGATTGACAAGGATTGCAAACAACAAAATTGAAAAGTTTAGCTTAACTTTTCAACCGTTTAACCGTAGCTCCTTTAAAACATTGGCGCAGAAAGCAAGTCCACAGAGAACAACTGAATCTGAACTTTTGCTCAGGTTGTCGCAAGCAACTGTGCTCAACAGGCCGTGCCCTTGGTCTTGTGACTAATACTAAAAAAGGCAAAGGCTCCAAAGCAAAGGTTCCAAGGTTTTTTTCATTGATATATTAATTTCAATCCTCATTATGTTATGCACAGAAACAAAACAATTAAAAAATTGCCCGCGCTCCAAAAGGAGCGCGAAACTCTGGGGACGAGAATGGACTAAACAAAGCCACGCTGAGTTATGTTTACTCTTTTTTTGCTCTTGTTTTTCTGTTTTTCTCTTATTTTGTCTTTGCTTGTACTTTTGATTTTGAATCTTGTGAAACACAAAGAAAAAACAAGTTGTTCAGTTGTTTTTATTATCTGCGTGTAGGCTGACGTAAGAACCGGAAAGGGGGGGGGGGGAGTACTCCCATATATGGGCTATATATTTTCGCTTTTTTAGTCCTTAAATAAGGTTAGGGTTCAAGAACCTTCACGGCACACCCCTATCTAAAATTCACGGGAGTACCTTCCCCGGGAATTTCACCTCGTAATCAATGTGCACTAGCGTCTGAATCGGTTAATGAGCCCCATAATTTAAGGTTGGTAGACACGAATAACTCCAGTAATATTCTGCCGGCATACTGGACAAAATCCTTGATCCTGTTTTAGAGTGTCAGCACATGTTGAGCAAACACACAAATGATGGCATGGAACCAACAGAGTGTCCCTGGCACTGTCCATACACACCACACACTCATTCTGAGGACCTGCTGATATCAGAAAAAAACCTTTTTTATTATCAAACGTTTGATAAGCTGCTAGATAACATGCATCTTTTGGCCAAGTTAAAAACAATTCTGAACAAGGGGTTCATGGACAACTTTGCAAAAGTTTAAAAATAATGACCCATCAAAAGTGTTGGAAACTGTTTTGAGCCACGTTAGAAGAGATGTATCAGAGAACATTCAGTGACCCATGCTACAGAAATTTATCCTGTGAATACAGCTGCCTCTAATCATCCCTGGTCTTGGTTTGACACATCACTTAGGAACTATAGGAGCTGAGGCAGCTGTATTCGCAGACTGATATAAACTCTATACCTTCAGCTGCTTGTTGTGCTGGAGGAGGTACGGTTGCTCTATTTGCTGTATTACCGTCTTGCTGGCCAACATATGAACCAGTCCCTCCGTGACCAAGGCTTGGCAGCTGCACATGAGGAGCATGGCCATCTTGTAACATAGTTCTAAGCCTATCCCTCTGAGCTAGGAATAAGATACACCAAGTCAAATCTAATGAGTGCACAATGTTACACTAATGTCTTTAAGTGAGACATCGTTCATCACTTCTACAGGGAGGGGGGGGGGGGGGGGTGGGAGGTTATCGATTTCAGCACTTTACAGTATAATTTTTGTTAATCTGCTTGTTTTAAGGCTGTGCCTACCTCTCTTTCTTGATTCAACTTGAGCATGGCTGAGAACAAGTGGTGTGTTACCAGAGCGAAAGAAGAGTGTTTTACCCATTCCCTCTAACAGTTGTCGCACTAGAAACAGTTAGGAACATACTTGCTGTTAGGTATAAGCTATAAGTATTAAAAATATATGACCTTGAGGTTTACACAAGTTATGCCTTTCTTCAATGAAATTAACTGCTAATTATGTAAGTCTTTGTTAAAAGAAACAACTTAGAAAAAAAAAACTTCACTTATAGGTTGCCACTCAGTGAGAACAAAATCAAAACAACTAGCATGTATTAATATACGATGTCTGACCTTTTTGTATAGAATCTTGAGTAGTTTGCCTGGCCAATGTGATCTCAACTTCAGGAATTCCATAAACTGGATAAAGAAATCTAATGCCAATACACCGCTGTCCAAGCAATATTAAAATCATCAGACTACAAAACACAAGTACATTGTAGGTAAGTTAAAGTCTGCATATGAGCCATAAGTGGTCTATCAGGCTGGTGCTTATCCCAGTTTCTGTACCCTGGATTGACTAGGGGTGCTTTCCATTATGCCAAACATTCCAGAAATTTCAGTATGAATTCAAATGGAGGGTCCATTTCGGTCTCTTCTGACTGGAATATTTGGGATCACCTCTGGAGGTAGTCCACATATATCACTGTAGGGTTCCATTTTTGACAAACCAGTTCTTTGCCCTAATTAAGGAATTCGTAAAAACAATTTAAAATGACAAGAGCCATTTCTATTGGTTAATTGGAAAATGTCGTTCTATTTTCCTCACATATTCCCACTGATCTCTGACTGGTCAGTTTAGCATAATGGAAAGCACCCTAGGAGTATTTCTACTCCCCAGATGGATTGGATGCTACTCCATCGCAGGGTTACCCTGAGCATTAAGTTCACTGGTACCATTTTATACACCTGGGTGGAGAGAGGCACTGTGAGAGTTAAGTGTCTTGTCCAAGAACACAACACAATGCCCCTGGCCAGGGCTCAAACCTGGATTACTTCATCTGGGACAAGCAGACTACCCATGATCATGACGTCACTGCACCTCCCTTATAAAACACATATGAATTACCTTGAATGGTTAATGAAGTGAATTCCATTGCAAATTAAACCAGATTTTAATTATGCCAGTTATTAAATATCAATTTAAATACTACTTTAATTTAATAATATATAATTAAATGTTATCTGATTAGTGTATTGGGGGCTTTACGTAATATTTCAAAAACGAGTGCGAGTGTTTCATCAGGTTTCCAAACGCGAGAAACATTTGAAACCACGAGGCCACAGGCCGAGTGGTTTTATTGTTTTTGAGTGTTTGGAAATCTGATGAAACCCGAAGCACGAGTTTTTGAAATTACTTCTCCAACAAAGAAAATTAGTTTAAATTATCATTTGAATAAGATTTCCCAATTCAACTTTTATATTTGAGACGTGAAATGTGCATGATCCTCAAAACAATGTGCATGATATGCATGATCCTATCACCTAATTGCTGCGCTGTGATAATTTTTGAATATTCATCAACTGATGTCACGTTGTTACCTAGCTGTTTGTCAGTTCCGAGCGAACACGTTGCTTCACAGAGCAAATGGAAAAGTGCAGATTTAGACCTCCTAAAACTAGCGAAGAAGAGGAAAAGTGTGTGGCCAGCACAATTCCGAGGTAACGTGTGCATTTGGTCTGATAAAATTTCTAACGTCAGTGCCAATTTAGGTCGGAAGTGTACAGCAATGTTGAAAGTGGACCAAAACACGAGGTCGCCACCATCGAGCGAGAATTTGAATTTAAAAAAAGAATGGGCTTTTCTGTTTTGGGTAGTTTAACAACTGTACCATTACATTCAACGATAGCAGTAAATAATTTAGGTTTAAAGTTTGTTTCGTAAAATGTGTGATTAAATAAAGTTGTTAATCGCCACGCATTTTTGTTGCTTTATGAATATGCAGATTACAGCGGTTATCAGTCACACGCGCCCTTCAACGATTTTTTGCCCTTTCAAAAACTAAGTTTGGTGGACGTCAATCAAATGTATCCATGACAATATTCGTGTTCATTTCGTCTTGTCAGTTTCACGGCCATGTTCGTTCGTCGTTGGATCAGGAATAATCGCTCAGTTATTCTGTCAAAGTAATTTGCAATTTCGCTGAGATGGAGGGCTCTTATGTAGAGGAAACATGGTTTGTCTTTGAATTGCATAGCATAAACACTTTTTGCGAGCGAAACGTTTGTGAAGAAGGCGGCGTACGAAACAAAACTAGAGCCGTGAGCGATCCGCCAAAGAGAAAGTTGAAGAAAGGAAAGATACAAGGTAGCTGAAAAAGTTGGCCTCTGAAATGAGTCGCTTTATGTGGAGATTGACTATTCATCAGCTTGTTATGGATGCAGATTATTTTCACCGCAGAAATTTTTGTCATTCGCCTTGCTAAAATACTGATAATCCCGGCATGCAGAGATCAATCTTGACGAGTTTCAAGCGTGGTTGGAATACTAGTACCAGACAGGCAAATTATATGCAAAGCAAACCGTCAAGAGAACCACACGGCACGTGGGAATGTCAGAAATAAAAAGGTAACGAAAGCCGCAAGAGATTAGCAGTTAGACTTTTGTAGTTCATTCTGTAATAAAGTTTATATTTATATTTAGTTCATTCTCACGTTGTTGTGGTTGTACAATGTTTGTAAATTTGTAGCTTCAAAGCATTGCCCGCGAGCGAGACGAACGAAAAGGCGCTTCAAACGATTTTATAAGTCTTACTTCTCAGTTTCTGTTTATCGACGAGTCAAGTAAAGATGATATGAAAGAGCAACTCGGATACTCTGAGAATTTGACGCCGTTATTGTCATGGAGACATTTGATTGACGTCCACCAAAACGTAGTTTTCGAAATGGAAAAAAATCGTTGGAGGGCGCGTGTGACTGATAACCGCTGTAAGAAATCGTTTCAAACACGGGTTTCTTTCAAGGCCGTGTTTTCAACTCGTTTTTCATTGGGTTTCTAAACTCATCCACCTGACCAGAATATGATGCTCTGGTTGGGTAAGAGCTGCATGAATAATTAATGAGTTTGAGAAAGTGATATAAAACTGTTCCCAGTTGCTTGAAGGTTGTCTGACTGTTGAGTGCTGACAGCCATCGGCTGTCTGACACTCAGATAACTAAAATTGTAGTAATTTGTTAGAAGATTGTCAGCCTCACAACTGGTCAAATGTCCAGGAACTTTTCTTTGTGAACACTGGCAATGAGACTTTGATGAAGAATAAGTCATCTCTAAATAAAACTCATCGAAATTCACACTCTGTCTGGTTATAGTAAGGGAAAGGAATAACTTCCCTTGGTTGGGCGAATAAGATTTAGGATGGGTTGATACTTACTATCATCACAACGCTTACCTCAGGATAACCTGCCTTGGATGCAATCATACTGACATCAAGTTGAATTGTATTACTGGAAATAATAGCTTCTTGTGAACATATTCTTGATACACCTTTCAGAAATATAAGCACAGCTACACACTTTAGAAGAAAAGTTAAAGAAAAAGATCATGGTGTTTTGAAGATGTATTTATAATATAACTATCAAGTAGAGAATAACAGTGATGAGTTGAGATATGAATACATAGGTGCACATGTGGAAGTCTTTGGGTTATAATGTGCTGGATTCCGGGCGAGGGGGGGGGGGGGGGGGGGCTGAATGCATGATATGACATCTTGCTGTTAAAATATCTAGCATCTTTAAGGCCAGGAAGAAGACACTGTCAGTGATTTCATAATCATAAGAAGCACTTTAACATGATCAGAATTTTACAGGGAATTCTCCATGGAATTCCACTGTTATTATTAATAAGAGTAATACATAATTTAATTATTACATGATAAGTCTGAAATGGTAAAAAAAAAACCAGCATTTGCAAGTAGGTAACAGTTTCTGATATGAAAGTATCCTTAGTCTCTGATACTGATTTACACCAAAACATTGTGGGAAAACTTCAAGAATTTATTTATTATTTATAAACAATTCACCTACTTTCAAAAAGATCCTGCTTCACATTAAGATCCTCAAAAACTGCTTCAAAAATGAATCTTGCATTTCTAACAGCATTTTCAAGATCTTCAGTTAGAGTGACAGTACCCTGGGAAGAGAAAAACAAAACAGCAATTCTTATGATTTATCTCATAATCCTCAATTTCTACTTCTAGACAGAGACTGTACTGAAAGAATATTTCTTAGTTCTGAGATCCTGCTGTACTCAATTCCCCTTGAATGGAAAGCTAAGCTGTAAGTTTTGAATATATCCAAGTCAAAAGTTTTTAAAGGAAACCCATAAATTGTTTGGTTTACCATTACCCAACCAGCCAAGTTTTTTTCTTTTTGTATACAAAAAAATGAAAAAGAAAGGTTTTTCTGATAATTTGCAGCTTGCCTGTTCAAAAGTTAAAAGTATACTTCATCATCTAAAGCAGCCATGATAACATTTTAAACACCTTTTGGAGTGAAGTGGCTCTACATGTATAGACTTTTCACAGTCCCCTATTTTTCCATGAGATTGTAGATGTTGATGCACCAGCTGCCATCTTGGTCTCTTGGTGCGAGGGAAACTTGTACTTTGTTAATTTTCTTAATAAACTTGACTTCTCAATAAACTTGAAACTGGGGACAGTAGAAAATGCCCATGGGTAGGGGGGGGGGGGGGGGTGGGGTCCCTATTTTTCTGTGAGATCAGGGATGTAGATGCTCAGGCCGACATCTTAGTCTCTTGGTGCAAGCGAAACTGGGGACAGTAGAAAATGCCCGTGGGTAGGGGTGGTGGGGTTAAAAACGTGGGGGTGAAGGAGCGAAAAAAATAGGGAGCTGTAACAGCTTCACTCTGTCTTGTGTTCACAAACATGGCATTGGTTGCTCCAGCAACGGCAACACCTGATTGGTCTAATGGACAATAGAGTTTATCAGAGCATAGCAGAGCGTTGACAACTCGAGTGATAGAAAAAGGCATTTATCACTTTGCGGCTCAGACAAAAATAGCATAGATTTCAGAAGAATTTCAGAATGTTTTGATTTTGATCGTCTGTCTGCTTCTTGTCTTGGAGGATTGTTGTTATAAAGTGCGCGCAAAAAGAAGCTGTTTCTCGTTCATGGGTAGATTTTCCAACTTGTGGAACCAGTGCAACACCAAGATGTATTTTCAAAAGGTCTGCTAGGTGAATTTTGTCAACTCCAATCTATCCAGCCCTTACAGGTCGAAATGTATTGTTCTTTCCACTGAAATCACCAACTGAAATTTTTAAATTTACACCACAAAGACGGTACGCATCTGAACTTGCGGGCTTTTATGCACCTTTTTGGGAATCAGAGAAGAGTATTTTCGCCCCACATTTATCCGATTCAACCTAGTAACTGCATGAGCAATCTTGGATTAAAATGTCTCGGAATTCACAACTGAACAGCAACACATAATCAATATCATATTTCCCTGATTTGACAGGTTTTTTCTCCAGGGAAGGAGATTGCTAATTGATTTGATCAGCGAAGGCGCCAAAATTCCACCACGCCCCTTGAACATGAGACAGAGTGAAGCTGTTACAGTCTCTCCCTATTTTTTTCACCCACCTTGCCCTCCACCACCCCTACCCATGGGTATTCTGTACTCTCCCCAGTTTTGTTTGCATCAAGAGAATATGGGGGCCCATCGAACTCAACAATCGACTCCTATAATCTCACGGAAAAATAGGGGACTGTGAACAGTCTACTACATGTAAGCCATAATTTACAGTCACAGCTGTACTGCAAAAGTCAAATTTACAGGTACCAGTAACATTGGAAGTGTCTAATAGTAATTGTTAACTTTGTCAATATTTATTACCTTGTCTACTTTTATTTTATTACTATGTTTTTTTTTAAATGAACTTAATCGTAAGCTTATAGGTTCTATCAAACAGCAGGGAAAAGGGCCACTAAGATTGGCAAAGAGCCTTTATATAGATGTAGTCTGCAATCTGTGCTTTGCAGTGAGACAATGCCTTTGCTATTCACTAATCAGCTTTTGTAACAGGATTGGTATTGCTGGATCTCAGAACTAAGAAATATTCTTTCAGTACAGTCTCTGTCTAGAAGTAGAAATTGAGGATTATGAGATAAATCATAAGAATTGCTGTTTTGTTTTTCTCTTCCCAGGGTACTGTCACTCTAACTGAAGATCTTGAAAATGCTGTTAGAAATGCAAGATTCATTTTTGAAGCAGTTTTTGAGGATCTTAATGTGAAGCAGGATCTTTTTGAAAGTAGGTGAATTGTTTATAAATAATAAATAAATTCTTGAAGTTTTCCCACAATGTTTTGGTGTAAATCAGTATCAGAGACTAAGGATACTTTCATATCAGAAACTGTTACCTACTTGCAAATGCTGGTTTTTTTTTTACCATTTCAGACTTATCATGTAATAATTAAATTATGTATTACTCTTATTAATAATAACAGTGGAATTCCATGGAGAATTCCCTGTAAAATTCTGATCATGTTAAAGTGCTTCTTATGATTATGAAATCACTGACAGTGTCTTCTTCCTGGCCTTAAAGATGCTAGATATTTTAACAGCAAGATGTCATATCATGCATTCAGCCCCCCCCCCCCCCCCCCTCGCCCGGAATCCAGCACATTATAACCCAAAGACTTCCACATGTGCACCTATGTATTCATATCTCAACTCATCACTGTTATTCTCTACTTGATAGTTATATTATAAATACATCTTCAAAACACCATGATCTTTTTCTTTAACTTTTCTTCTAAAGTGTGTAGCTGTGCTTATATTTCTGAAAGGTGTATCAAGAATATGTTCACAAGAAGCTATTATTTCCAGTAATACAATTCAACTTGATGTCAGTATGATTGCATCCAAGGCAGGTTATCCTGAGGTAAGCGTTGTGATGATAGTAAGTATCAACCCATCCTAAATCTTATTCGCCCAACCAAGGGAAGTTATTCCTTTCCCTTACTATAACCAGACAGAGTGTGAATTTCGATGAGTTTTATTTAGAGATGACTTATTCTTCATCAAAGTCTCATTGCCAGTGTTCACAAAGAAAAGTTCCTGGACATTTGACCAGTTGTGAGGCTGACAATCTTCTAACAAATTACTACAATTTTAGTTATCTGAGTGTCAGACAGCCGATGGCTGTCAGCACTCAACAGTCAGACAACCTTCAAGCAACTGGGAACAGTTTTATATCACTTTCTCAAACTCATTAATTATTCATGCAGCTCTTACCCAACCAGAGCATCATATTCTGGTCAGGTGGATGAGTTTAGAAACCCAATGAAAAACGAGTTGAAAACACGGCCTTGAAAGAAACCCGTGTTTGAAACGATTTCTTACAGCGGTTATCAGTCACACGCGCCCTCCAACGATTTTTTTCCATTTCGAAAACTACGTTTTGGTGGACGTCAATCAAATGTCTCCATGACAATAACGGCGTCAAATTCTCAGAGTATCCGAGTTGCTCTTTCATATCATCTTTACTTGACTCGTCGATAAACAGAAACTGAGAAGTAAGACTTATAAAATCGTTTGAAGCGCCTTTTCGTTCGTCTCGCTCGCGGGCAATGCTTTGAAGCTACAAATTTACAAACATTGTACAACCACAACAACGTGAGAATGAACTAAATATAAATATAAACTTTATTACAGAATGAACTACAAAAGTCTAACTGCTAATCTCTTGCGGCTTTCGTTACCTTTTTATTTCTGACATTCCCACGTGCCGTGTGGTTCTCTTGACGGTTTGCTTTGCATATAATTTGCCTGTCTGGTACTAGTATTCCAACCACGCTTGAAACTCGTCAAGATTGATCTCTGCATGCCGGGATTATCAGTATTTTAGCAAGGCGAATGACAAAAATTTCTGCGGTGAAAATAATCTGCATCCATAACAAGCTGATGAATAGTCAATCTCCACATAAAGCGACTCATTTCAGAGGCCAACTTTTTCAGCTACCTTGTATCTTTCCTTTCTTCAACTTTCTCTTTGGCGGATCGCTCACGGCTCTAGTTTTGTTTCGTACGCCGCCTTCTTCACAAACGTTTCGCTCGCAAAAAGTGTTTATGCTATGCAATTCAAAGACAAACCATGTTTCCTCTACATAAGAGCCCTCCATCTCAGCGAAATTGCAAATTACTTTGACAGAATAACTGAGCGATTATTCCTGATCCAACGACGAACGAACATGGCCGTGAAACTGACAAGACGAAATGAACACGAATATTGTCATGGATACATTTGATTGACGTCCACCAAACTTAGTTTTTGAAAGGGCAAAAAATCGTTGAAGGGCGCGTGTGACTGATAACCGCTGTAATCTGCATATTCATAAAGCAACAAAAATGCGTGGCGATTAACAACTTTATTTAATCACACATTTTACGAAACAAACTTTAAACCTAAATTATTTACTGCTATCGTTGAATGTAATGGTACAGTTGTTAAACTACCCAAAACAGAAAAGCCCATTCTTTTTTTAAATTCAAATTCTCGCTCGATGGTGGCGACCTCGTGTTTTGGTCCACTTTCAACATTGCTGTACACTTCCGACCTAAATTGGCACTGACGTTAGAAATTTTATCAGACCAAATGCACACGTTACCTCGGAATTGTGCTGGCCACACACTTTTCCTCTTCTTCGCTAGTTTTAGGAGGTCTAAATCTGCACTTTTCCATTTGCTCTGTGAAGCAACGTGTTCGCTCGGAACTGACAAACAGCTAGGTAACAACGTGACATCAGTTGATGAATATTCAAAAATTATCACAGCGCAGCAATTAGGTGATAGGATCATGCATATCATGCACATTGTTTTGAGGATCATGCACATTTCACGTCTCAAATATAAAAGTTGAATTGGGAAATCTTATTCAAATGATAATTTAAACTAATTTTCTTTGTTGGAGAAGTAATTTCAAAAACTCGTGCTTCGGGTTTCATCAGATTTCCAAACACTCAAAAACAATAAAACCACTCGGCCTGTGGCCTCGTGGTTTCAAATGTTTCTCGCGTTTGGAAACCTGATGAAACACTCGCACTCGTTTTTGAAATATTACGTAAAGCCCCCAATACACTAATCAGATAACATTTAATTATATATTATTAAATTAAAGTAGTATTTAAATTGATATTTAATAACTGGCATAATTAAAATCTGGTTTAATTTGCAATGGAATTCACTTCATTAACCATTCAAGGTAATTCATATGTGTTTTATAAGGGAGGTGCAGTGACGTCATGATCATGGGTAGTCTGCTTGTCCCAGATGAAGTAATCCAGGTTTGAGCCCTGGCCAGGGGCATTGTGTTGTGTTCTTGGACAAGACACTTAACTCTCACAGTGCCTCTCTCCACCCAGGTGTATAAAATGGTACCAGTGAACTTAATGCTCAGGGTAACCCTGCGATGGAGTAGCATCCAATCCATCTGGGGAGTAGAAATACTCCTAGGGTGCTTTCCATTATGCTAAACTGACCAGTCAGAGATCAGTGGGAATATGTGAGGAAAATAGAACGACATTTTCCAATTAACCAATAGAAATGGCTCTTGTCATTTTAAATTGTTTTTACGAATTCCTTAATTAGGGCAAAGAACTGGTTTGTCAAAAATGGAACCCTACAGTGATATATGTGGACTACCTCCAGAGGTGATCCCAAATATTCCAGTCAGAAGAGACCGAAATGGACCCTCCATTTGAATTCATACTGAAATTTCTGGAATGTTTGGCATAATGGAAAGCACCCCTAGTCAATCCAGGGTACAGAAACTGGGATAAGCACCAGCCTGATAGACCACTTATGGCTCATATGCAGACTTTAACTTACCTACAATGTACTTGTGTTTTGTAGTCTGATGATTTTAATATTGCTTGGACAGCGGTGTATTGGCATTAGATTTCTTTATCCAGTTTATGGAATTCCTGAAGTTGAGATCACATTGGCCAGGCAAACTACTCAAGATTCTATACAAAAAGGTCAGACATCGTATATTAATACATGCTAGTTGTTTTGATTTTGTTCTCACTGAGTGGCAACCTATAAGTGAAGTTTTTTTTTTCTAAGTTGTTTCTTTTAACAAAGACTTACATAATTAGCAGTTAATTTCATTGAAGAAAGGCATAACTTGTGTAAACCTCAAGGTCATATATTTTTAATACTTATAGCTTATACCTAACAGCAAGTATGTTCCTAACTGTTTCTAGTGCGACAACTGTTAGAGGGAATGGGTAAAACACTCTTCTTTCGCTCTGGTAACACACCACTTGTTCTCAGCCATGCTCAAGTTGAATCAAGAAAGAGAGGTAGGCACAGCCTTAAAACAAGCAGATTAACAAAAATTATACTGTAAAGTGCTGAAATCGATAACCTCCCACCCCCCCCCCCCCCCCTCCCTGTAGAAGTGATGAACGATGTCTCACTTAAAGACATTAGTGTAACATTGTGCACTCATTAGATTTGACTTGGTGTATCTTATTCCTAGCTCAGAGGGATAGGCTTAGAACTATGTTACAAGATGGCCATGCTCCTCATGTGCAGCTGCCAAGCCTTGGTCACGGAGGGACTGGTTCATATGTTGGCCAGCAAGACGGTAATACAGCAAATAGAGCAACCGTACCTCCTCCAGCACAACAAGCAGCTGAAGGTATAGAGTTTATATCAGTCTGCGAATACAGCTGCCTCAGCTCCTATAGTTCCTAAGTGATGTGTCAAACCAAGACCAGGGATGATTAGAGGCAGCTGTATTCACAGGATAAATTTCTGTAGCATGGGTCACTGAATGTTCTCTGATACATCTCTTCTAACGTGGCTCAAAACAGTTTCCAACACTTTTGATGGGTCATTATTTTTAAACTTTTGCAAAGTTGTCCATGAACCCCTTGTTCAGAATTGTTTTTAACTTGGCCAAAAGATGCATGTTATCTAGCAGCTTATCAAACGTTTGATAATAAAAAAGGTTTTTTTCTGATATCAGCAGGTCCTCAGAATGAGTGTGTGGTGTGTATGGACAGTGCCAGGGACACTCTGTTGGTTCCATGCCATCATTTGTGTGTTTGCTCAACATGTGCTGACACTCTAAAACAGGATCAAGGATTTTGTCCAGTATGCCGGCAGAATATTACTGGAGTTATTCGTGTCTACCAACCTTAAATTATGGGGCTCATTAACCGATTCAGACGCTAGTGCACATTGATTACGAGGTGAAATTCCCGGGGAAGGTACTCCCGTGAATTTTAGATAGGGGTGTGCCGTGAAGGTTCTTGAACCCTAACCTTATTTAAGGACTAAAAAAGCGAAAATATATAGCCCATATATGGGAGTACTCCCCCCCCCCCCTTTCCGGTTCTTACGTCAGCCTACACGCAGATAATAAAAACAACTGAACAACTTGTTTTTTCTTTGTGTTTCACAAGATTCAAAATCAAAAGTACAAGCAAAGACAAAATAAGAGAAAAACAGAAAAACAAGAGCAAAAAAAGAGTAAACATAACTCAGCGTGGCTTTGTTTAGTCCATTCTCGTCCCCAGAGTTTCGCGCTCCTTTTGGAGCGCGGGCAATTTTTTAATTGTTTTGTTTCTGTGCATAACATAATGAGGATTGAAATTAATATATCAATGAAAAAAACCTTGGAACCTTTGCTTTGGAGCCTTTGCCTTTTTTAGTATTAGTCACAAGACCAAGGGCACGGCCTGTTGAGCACAGTTGCTTGCGACAACCTGAGCAAAAGTTCAGATTCAGTTGTTCTCTGTGGACTTGCTTTCTGCGCCAATGTTTTAAAGGAGCTACGGTTAAACGGTTGAAAAGTTAAGCTAAACTTTTCAATTTTGTTGTTTGCAATCCTTGTCAATCTTCTCCATCCTTAACCATCTTTGTTTCTTTATGGTTTATTATTATCTCTTTGGTGCTTTTCTATCTTTGAAAAGTGTTATCTTTAGCTGTCCCTCAATAGCCCTTTGCACGGTTAACTCTCCTCTCCAAAATCTAGCATGTATGCGAGGCAATTTCGGGGTATTTTGCAGTTTTAGCCCGAAATTGCCTCGCATCCACGTTGGATTACATTGTAATGCAAATGAGAAAAACTAACCGTGAAAAGGGATATTTAAGAGTAATTTTGTCGACGGTCAAAATAACTTAAAATACCGTGACTGAGCTCCTTTAAATAAGACGAACCAGAGAGACCAACCGGCAAACAGTGCAAGCGCGTTAAGCGATAGTGTTACCACATCCACCACTGTATAATATTGTAATTTCATTTTTATATTTTGGTAAATCTAAACCTGAAGAAGACTGGTCTGGCCTGCCGAAATATTGTTTTAAATATTGTGTCAGCCTTGCAGTAGCCTTTGACATATCATTGTTTTACTTTTCAAGTGTGGGATTAGATATGCTATGAGATCCGACTGTCAATCAAGCAGGATCTTCGTTCACGCCCGGGCGTTTACGGCTTTGCAATTTATTCAGTCTGGGAGGCAACACGTGAACTGATGAATATCATTTGTATATCTCGGCACTGTTACTCTTCATATATTACATATATCTATAATATGTAAATGTCTCCTGTTATATAACAAAATAAAAGCTTGATCTCTCTACAGAAACAAAATTTCACCCAGAAAAACTTGACTCGCCTTGAAAGTTCAAACCCAAAAGAAATCGTCAGGCCCTACTTTCTTCACGTCTGTCTTTACGTCGTGACACTAACCACGCCAAGAAGTATCTCGGTCAGGCGAGCGAAAGGTTTGTCCCGCTTGCCGATCTGTCTCGGCCGAGGAAGATCGAAGGAGACTGGGCTCTCAGGGTAGTGGCAGTACTTTTAGTGAGGAAATTTCAAAATTTAGTGATTAACATATTTGACATCATGGTGGATCAAGGCTCAGTTACCTTTGCATGGGAGCATGCACAATGGGTAATCTCGATTCTCGCAGGATCTCCTTCCCCTTCCCGATTCCCGTCTAGGAAGATTGAAGGAGATTCTGTTCACTGGGTAAGCTAGCCTGTTCCAAGCTCTCGGTAGTTACTGACGAACGAAAAAACAAAAACAGGGCGGGCGAGAGAAAAAAACCAGTTTTTGTTCTCCCTCGTTATTTCACTCGCTCGCCCTTTTTTTTCCGCTCCTCCCTAACGACCTAAAACCTGGAACAGGCTAAGGGCTGGAGCTAATGGGCTCCTGGCTAAGGATATTGAACGAGCCACCGATTATCGGTACTCCCGTTAGACAAAAGGGGAAAAAATCACAAGAGGAGAGGTATATTGAATTTGTCAGTACATACCACCCTGCAGTGCTCAGTCTCAAACATATAGTGATTGGTAACTGGAGTTTAACAAGGGGGAGGAGTTGGATGCCACCCCGTAATTTTTTTTTCCAAAATTTTGAAAAGGCAATTTACTCCAAGGGGCTGAAATTTTCAGTAGCTGTGCCTTCATTCTCTGTTTAACAAATTGACGTCAGTTTTTCATGCATCTGTCCTGTTATTGATCATGAATTTCGTCATAGCATTTTCAAAGTAGCTCTGAATCTACGAGGCGATAGCCGAGTTGATCCGCAGACTACTTTGACAATGCTATGCCGAAATTCATGGTCAATAACAGGACAGACGCATTAAAAACTGACATCAATTTGTTTTTTACGATAACAAATCGTCGAATTGCCCGCTCTCGCTCGCGGAAGTGTCGCATGAATTTCAAATTCATGTGTCTGTCCGCATATGGACAATAAAAATTAATCAATGAGCGCGCGTGAATTTCTGCAGTTATCGTAAAAAGAAATTTTGATGTGTCAATATTTCGTGAGGTATTAAAGCCTAAACTGGAAACTCCTATTGGCTGCCTATGAGCTCGTTTTAGGCTGAGCAAGTCAGTTAGTCTGCTCGAAATTAACCACTTACAGCTTCAGGTAGTTCTCACTGCAAGGCGTCGCACGATAATACAGATAGACAAGTAGTTACCATGGTTACAATACTCGTGTTAGTAAAATCCAAGATGGTGGGTCAAATGACGTCAGACCGCGTTTTCTGGCTTCATTCCGTCTAAAGGTGGATTTCCACTGTCGCGTAATTTTTCATGTACGTGCGTACGGACGTAAACTTTAAGGCTTTACGTGCGTAAATAAAATAGAGTATATATATGCAAGGTCGGACGTAAACGTAAAGGTTGAGCGAAGTTCAACTTTTACGTTTACGCGCGGCTTTTCACACATCGTCTCTATTTTATTTACGCACGTAAAGCCAGCTAAAGTTTACGTCCGTACGCACGCGCATGAAAAATTGCGCGACAGTGGAAATCCAGTCCAGATGGCTATTGGCTACATTGAAGCCGTGGTTCTTTTTTTTTTGGCAAACATGCTTCAAACTCCGAAAATGGAAGCATCGCTTTGAAAAGATACATTTACTGACCTCGGTGAAAGAAGCAAAGTCAGTTGTAGGGTTTTCTCCT
Organism: Platygyra sinensis; assembly: GCA_019787425.1. Classification (NCBI taxonomy): domain Eukaryota; kingdom Metazoa; phylum Cnidaria; class Anthozoa; order Scleractinia; family Merulinidae; genus Platygyra; species Platygyra sinensis. The sequence continues at coordinate 3,136 of JAHPZR010021119.1, read as the reverse complement.
TTACGCAGACTTCGAATCGGACGAAATTACGTCACATAGAAACGGCCGGGCTGCCCAACCTCGTCCCCACGGTCCTCTCGCTACCTCGAGGATCCTAGGAAAGAGGTTGCGGGCTGCCAAGTACAGTTCAAAAGGGTGGCCCCCGAAGTCGCTTAAAAAGCAGTCACTTTAGCGGCTTGAACTTCGGTGAGTAAAAAAAAACAAATGTTAACTTGCTGTAGGGGAAGACAAAAATAATAAGCTTGTATTGGACTGATCTTTTCCTTCAAGGAAATCTTGTTAGAGGGCGCCCCTGATTGATTTATATCTATAAATCGGAAGGCTCTTGGTGTCCGGTCCAGGCCATAGTAGATTTCGTTTCTACACGAGGATCGTTCAGTGGTCCTTCTTTTTGCTAGCCGGACGGGGTGCCTATTACTAGATCCTTTTTCTGTGGAACAAATTAATCGAACAATAAGATTTTACAATCTTAATCCTGCTTTGTACAAATCACACAGTTTCCGAATAGGCGCAGCGACTTGAGCCGCTCCCAACGGTTTTTAAGACACAGATTCGCCTAATTGGGCCGATGGTAATCTGCTGATGCACTTTTGGCACGCAAGCAACTGCGAAAGCCTTATCATCAGATTCGCGAAAAAATTGAGAGGAATCGAAGGACGGATCGAAGAAAGGAACGCGCCTATACTCAGAAAATGACATTTTCTGAGTAAAAAGGAATCATTTCATACGGTTTATTCGAAAACAAATTTTCAACAAACAAAATTTCAGCCTGGGACTTATTCTTAGATTAAGAATTTCGCAAATTTCGCAGTGTTACTTTGGTTTACGAAGAAAAAGCCATGACCATCTTTCCTTATCGAATAATGTGAGTCCATATTTGTAACCGGAGTTCTTTCACCATTAGAGGACGCGGGTTCGTTCCTTGTCGGGGACTCAGATTTTTTTCTTTCTCCTACGCTGGTGTCCTGTTGATCCGTTCACTTTTCACATTTCATTACCAAGCCTAAAATCCACCAGCACCGACAGTGCTGATCCTTTTCCACGACCTTTTCCGGAAGATAGGATCAAAGGCAATCCAAGCCAAAAGCCCTGGAACTAGTAAAAACTAGCAAATGGAACGCACATTTTCCATTTGGAAATTCCTTTTAATTTGGGAATTTTGGTCTACCTTTTTAGAAATCCCGTTTTCCCGAGAAAACTTCCTTGGGGGAGACAAAATTATTCTTTCCATTTACATTCTATCCGAAATTTCCGGACGGATTTTTTGGGTAAATGGTATTAAAACAACCCAAATGAACAGGAAATTTCCGGGATTTCCAAATTTCCAGAAAAAAGGACAACCTAGGTGGACCGAATTTCCGGAAACTTTCTTCATTCGATTTTGATCGGTGTCTATCTTTGATTGACAGAAATTAATGTATGAGCGCAGCCTAAGCCTCGGTCCGCGTAGCCTCGCTCGCCCGCCAAGATCTGCCTTCGCGCGCCGCTGTCATGCTGACGTGTGCCGTTTGCAGCTTGCGCCGTGCAAGTTGTTTGTTTTGTCGTTTCTCGTCGCTGTTTTTACTCTCGCTTTTCCGCCCAGCACGTCTTCAAACTGTCGAACCAGGTCTCAAGGGTACAATACTGCGTCCTCGCTGACTTCTGCCTCCGTCAGTCCCGTAATTGTCCCCACAATTGCTCCACAGTTCTTTGTGTGACTTTGCACGCGACAATCCTGTCATTCTCGATCGTCTCCTCTGGTTCGACGCTCGCTAGCTCTTCTTCAGCTTCCCAACCTTTTCTCTTCAGCCCACAGGCATACCTGGCCAGTGTCCAAAGCCGTCCGGCACCCGCAGTCGGGGCCTCGTTGGCGCCATATTCATGTACGCCTACAATTCGTTCGCGGCGAGCTGACGTAGTTGCACTCACTCTGCAGATTCCTCAGTCACCTCCTCTCTTTATAGATAAGTCAATGCGTTTCCGAGGTTCATCCGTCCTGTTTATGTTGTACAAGTGGCCCCATTCGCCTAGTGGGCCTTCGTTTCGTTTCACCACCTCCACTCCCTCAGTCGTCGCACCAGCGTTTCTTAGTACTATTACATCGCCGTCGCTGTTCCTAAAGAAATGGCGTTATCCACAAGGTAGAGTGTCTTAGTTGTGTCTACATTGCAGAAACCGTCCGACCCTTTAACGTCCGCTAAACCGACCCTGTTCTGCCGCTGGAAAAAGCCTTAGCTGTGCCTCCGTCGCCCCTAGGCGTAGACGAGACGCAAATCTGCCATACACAGAATGGTCATAATCGACCCTTCCGAATAACCGTGTATCAAGTTATGTCAGTCTTACTTTTGCCCGTAAAACGTACCAATTAAAAGGCTGACCAGACGGCTAAAAATGTTAAATTTAATGCCCAATATTTCGGTCAGACAGGACTAACTTCCTCAGGGGCTACACTAAAGTTAAGTAAATATGAATATCATCCATATTTACTTAGCTTTAGTGTAGCCCCTAAGGAAGGTTAGTCCTGTCTAACCGAAATATTGGGCATAAAATTTAACATTTTTAGCCGTCCGGTCAGCCTTTCAATTGGTTTCATAGTTCATTCACTGCTGATCTTGATCTAACCAAGATCCGGCTTCATTCCGCTGCTGTTTGTACAAGTGGTCCTTGCATTACAGTTTACTTTTGCCCGCGCGGTTTTGCAGTCCGTAAGCGCCGTCACGAGCGTTTCGTGTGCCACGGGCCTCTTCGTTCTACCACGTGCTCCACTCGTGCGACTCGCTCGCCGCCGCCGCCGCCGCCGCCGCCGCCGCCGCCGCCATTCCTACCTTCTCTCGCACGCACGCCGGCGTGCCTGCCGACCGACCGTCGTACTTTGCGTCATCCGTCGTCTTCTCATCGTTCCCCGGACGTGCTTCACTCGCTGGACTCGCTGGACTCGCTGTCGCTCCCGTTCTCGCTCTTGCTCGCAACTACGCGGGCGTGTCCGGCGCCGACCGACCGTCCTAACTACGCAACGACGGCGTCGTTACTCGCGCTCTCAGAGGCTTCCTCCTCGTTCCCGACGTGCTTTACTCGCTTGACCCACGACTCCACCGTTCCCGCTCTCGCGCACCCCCAAGTGGGCGTATCCACCGTCTGTTCGTCTTAAGTCGCTTTT